>JAJIBD010006309.1:0-153644 GCA_021461705.1 Cryptotis parvus | reverse complement strand
TCTCAAACATGTTCTAAATTCTTTTCTATAAATGACTTACCTACCTTTGGGTGCATTTATTTTAAATTATAATATGTTTTGTGTGATGGGTCTTTTTTTCAGAGTGGAGGTCTCCCAAGCGGTTTTCCAGAAGCCCCAAATAGCCCTTCTAGGGATTCTTGCCCAACTGAGCTAGTGGTTCATTGCAAGGGCAAAGGCTGTAGTGCTGCCCTGGTCCTGCCATGCAGAGAAGTTCCTGGGCCTCCCCAGTGTGCTTGCTGGCATCTAACCCTGAACTAGCACTCTAGCCCTGTGTGATAGTTTTTGCATTACCTTTTCTGAATTATTATAGGTGTTATCTTTGAATAGAATTGATTTCCTTGTTTTATTTTGAATCCAGCAAAACCACTAACCTCCCATATGTTTTAATGGAATCTCTGAAAGATAATCCAAATCATTTGTTACAAAGACTATCATAAACACTGCAAAAAGAATAGTTTTGTAATTTTGTGATTTTTGTGCCTAGTTTTTGGTTTGCTTTGTTTCATTATCTTAGACCTCCAGTTCATATTGAATACCAGGTTGATGATAATTTCCCTTGGCTTGTCCCTGACTCCAATACATTTACACTTAATACCGTGTTAATAAGAATGTTTACTAATTGTTTGGGTAAAATTTTTCTCTGGTAGGTCAAGAAATATTCATCTCATTCCTGTTTACTGAGACATTTTTCAAGAATAAAGATCATGTATTAAAATTCATCAAGTATTTTTTGCCTCCATTAAGATGACAATATTTTATTCTTTTAACCTATTCATCTGAGAGGCTATATTCATAGATTTTTCTGATATTCAACCATCAGTACTTTCCTGAAATGCTCTACTCACCAGTGATCTTTATTTATTTTAATTTTAGAATTTTTCTATTTTATATAAATTTTGGGGATAGATTTATACATACTATAAATATTTTATATTCTTGGCAAGCTACCCATGTTGTATTTGATATGCCAAATACCAGTAACAATTATAGACCTCATTCCCATGACCTGTTGGAAATGTTTGAGGCTCTTTATGTTCCTGGAGCAAGCAGATGCCCTTGGGCTCTACTAGCATGAGACAGGACATATGAGATGTTACTGGGGCCCGCTCGAGCAAATCGATGATGAATGGAAAGACAGTGATACCTATAAAAGAGAAACCTGTATCATTTTTGAAAAAAAAAACATTTATCAACTTATCGGTTTACAATTTTGTGGAATTTCAGGAATTTTTCACTGATTTTGAAAGCATGAGTGCTAACTTGTGCTTTCAAAGTTATTTTATCTGGGCCAGGAGAGACATACAGTAAGTAAGTCACTTGACTTGCATGTGATGAATCCAGGTTCAATTCTCAAGACTCAGATGTACCCTAGGGCCCAAAAAATGAATCCTTAGTATTTCCAGTACTTTGTGTAAGTTTTCATTTGATTTTTAAATTTATTTTTTAATATTTTATTATACCACCATGAGATATACAATTACAAAGATGTTCATGTTTGGGTTTTGGTCACACAGTGTTCCAGCACCCATCCCTCCACCAGTGCCCATTTCCCACCACTAATGTCCCCCGATTCCCTCCCCCCTCCCTAGCCTGCCTCTATGGCAGGTTCTTTATCTCTTTTCTCTCTCCCTTTCTCTCTCTCTTTCTCTCTCTCTTTCTCTCTTCCTTCTCTTACATATTGTGGATTGTAATACATACACTTAGAGGTTATTATGTGTATCTTTTTGCCTGTATTTAATGCTCATTCCTAGGTTGGTATTAACACTTTCCGCCAATTATTAGCACACTGTTTCCTTCTCTTTAAAAAACACATAGAAATACCATTGTAAAATATTCTATTTAAATATTTTAATTTATGTTCACTAACAAGAATATTGCCTAGTTTTCTTTCTCCTCTTAAAAGACCAAAAATAAATTTTTGGTCATTATATTCTTATTTACACCTAGCTGTGCTTTGGAAATTTTATGCATATCTTCGATATATCACTTTCTTTTCCTTCAACCCACTCTCTTCGCCCCTGATTATCTCAAGGTTTTATTGTTTTGTCTTGATTCAGTCACCCACCTGGCACTCCCAGTCAAAGCAGGTCCTTCAAGGAGCTCTATTCCTGACTCTCTATACTCCCAGTATTAATGGAATCCAGTATTTCGATATTCCCAGTAATTACTTTATGAACATAAAGCAAAGCATATGTTAGCCAGCCTTCCTGAGCCACAACTGTACTACAAATGGACAGTCAGTAATTCTTCTCTTCTGCCTTTGATAAACTGGTAAGCCTTGCCTTCCTGTCCAGTTTCAAGTAGTGAGCCCTCTCCGACGCTAGCTTGATACCCAGCTATGTAACCCCCTGTCAACTACAGGTGCTGAACTCTTGCCCTTTCGACTCTAGTCCTTCTTGTCCTGATTCAGACTGGAGCTGATTCCAGGCAAAAACTCAGCTGAAGCGTTTATCCACTTATCCAGTTCTCCAGTTATTTCTTTGTCTAAAAAAAGTTAATTCTATGCTATAGAGCTTTTAAATTTTGTTTTTGAGCAATGTGAGACTTTTTGAATATTTGACTTACTTCATTATATCATGTCTCAAAATATGGCTTTCTTTCATAGAAAAAATAATTAGGTGAATTTAAACTGAAAGACTAAAGTAAATCTGATATATATTCTCTGCCTGTCAAGTTCTACCTTTCCTTTCTTCCTACCAAAAATTAATCATCATTACCTAGCTACCGACTGTAACTGTTGCTTTGATCTCCTTCAGTTTGATCTCATAAATATTTCCTGAGTATATTATTACTGAGCTAGATCTGAGAATACAGCAATAAAATTAAGTTTACATTTGTCTTTGTGGGACTTATGTCTAGTGTGGGAGGCAAACAGGGTTTTTTTAATAATCTAATAGTGATATTAATGATCCTACAATTTATAAATAAATTGAGTGGTCTTTTTCCTCCAGTGGGGTTAAAGTGGATGTCAAGGCACCACTGTACACAAAGAGGTTGTTGCAAGGTGAGCTATTAGTGCTCTTCATCCAGGGCCATTATAGAACAGTTTGTTGGTACAGTGTGGTCTTTAAAGCCTCAGAATCAGAATGTGGTTTAGAATAAGATTCTTTATTGTTTGGGGGTTCACTGTATCACTGTCTTCCCGTTCATCGTCAATTTGCTCGAGCGGGCCCCAGTAACATCTCCATATGACCTGTCTCATGCAAGTAGAGCCCAAGGGCACCTGCATGCAAGTAGAGCCCAAGGGCACCTGCTTGCTCCAGGAACATAAGGAGCCTCAAACCACTCCATTAGGTCATGGGAATGAGGTCTATAATTGTTACTGGTATTTGGCATATCAAATACGACACGGGTAGCTTGCCAGGCTCTGCCGTCGGGTAGCATACTTCGGGCGTTAAATTTTTTAAAAAATCACCAGATTGTGTGTTTCCACATTAATTTAATTTTAATGGCCAAAGTCTCTTGTTCCTGATTTATGAAGCATCTTGTACTTTAAAAGGAGGACAGACCAAGAGAAACTCAGTGCTACATAAACAACATTGTAAAAACTAAATGTCTAGATCATGAGCAGATACCCATATTTAAAGTACCTCCAACTTCTAACATATAACTCAGATACCTACATTGAAATAAAATATAAAGAACATGCACACTATAGCCAAAACACCAGAAAATTGCCTGGTGCGGTAGAGGTGTAAAATAGCTGGCATGCTCATACACTGCTAGTAGATGATACACTTGGTACATCCACTTTGGAAAATCGACATTATCTCCTAAAGGTAAATACCCTGTAGCCAAGCAATTTTATACTATGGTGTATAGCCAGGAGAAATATATTTTGGTATTTCAAACATCAAAATGCTATACAGCAATAACAATAAAAGATACCAGGGGATCGAACCAGGGTCAGCTACATGCAAGATAAGCACCTTACCAGCTGTGCTATCTTTCCAACCTCTACATATTTATTTCAGTGACACTTTATTGTCATATAATATGACTAGATCCTATTACACCCTAGAATTAGATCACAGACCATTATGACATAAGCAGATAGTAGCCAAAAAATAAAAATGATGTGGAGGATAAAAATACTTTTTGGAGGGTGGTTTCTGAATGGTACACACAGAATGTGACAGTGTGGCAAGAAGGAAGAGTCAAATATCACATCCATAGTTGACTTTTCTTCTCTACTTGTAGCCATTAAATAACGTACATCTACATGGGCTATTTATCAGACACAGACAAACTTGACAGAATTGTGGTCAGAAATAGTAAAGTGGGTAGGGTTTTTGCCTAGCATATAGCACGCTGTATACTAGGTAGATGAAGTGAAGATAGAATGTGCAAAGACTGAAAATGCCTTCAATCCTTCTTTTAAAAGTTGGTTTTGAGTCTATGAATTTCCTGAGTTGTTGTTTATCCATGAAGTTGTGTATCTTTCCTTCGCATCTGAAATAAGTCTAGCTGGGTAAAGAATTCTTGGTGAGGCCTGCAGTTCATTGAGTCTTTTCACAATATCCCACCATTGTTTTTGGGCTTGGAGTGTTTCATCTGAGAAGTCTGCTGTAAATCTCAGGGATGCTCCTCTGTATGTGATTTCCTTCTTTGTTCTTGCTGCTTTCAGTATTCTATCTCTATCTATCGTTTTTGTCATTTTAATAAGGATGTGTCTTGGAGTATTATTATTGGGGTTTCTTTTAGCTGGTATCCTACGTGCCTCCTGTATCTGGGAGCATGATTTCTTCAGTTTGGGCAACTTCTCAGCGATGATGGCTTTGACAATTTCTTCTTCATCAGGGTTTTCTTCTTGCCCTTCTGGGACTCCAATGATGCATATGTTGTTCCTTTTGGCTTCATCCCGATTTTCTCTGATAGTCTGTTTGTTGATTGTGAGTCTTTTTTCCATCTTCTGGTGTTGTCTACAGAATCTCTGTGAACCTCGTCTTCGAGATCACTAATTCTTTCTTCAGTAGCTGTTACTCTGCGTTTGAGGCCTTCCACTGTGTTTTTCAGTTCAATTACCTCATTTTTAATATCTGTCATTTCTGTTTATACTTTGGTCTGAAATTTACTCAATTCTGCTCTCATGTCTTCCTTATTTTATTGACTTTGTATTCCATTGTTTCTTTGAGTTCCTTGTGCTTCTTTAACAGTTCCTTCCAAAATTCCTTTTCAGAGAGGTTATATAGCTCATTATTATTGCTTGACTCATCTGTATTAGTGACTTCAATCATAGAGCTTGAAGGAATTCTGTGTTGCTTTTACCATAATGACTATCGTAGGTTGAAAATGTGTGTTCTGGGTGACTAGTCAATAGAGTTAGTAGGTGCCTGAATTACTTTGCAGTTAGGGATGGATAACAAAGAATGTAGAGGCAAATGCTCAGTGGTATCTCATGTAGATGGAAACAACCAGTATGCCCGAGAACTGATGACTGGATAAAGAAACATCTACACAATGGAATACTACGCAGCTGTTAGGAAAAATGATGTTATGAAATTTTCCTATAAATGGATGGACATGGAAAGAATCATGTTGAGTGAAATTAGTCAGAAGGAAAGAGAGATATAGAATGACTGCATTTATTTGCATGACATAAATATATCAGGTGGTCTTACCAAAAGTGGAAATTACCACAAACGTGTGGAAGTCAGAGATTAGGTAAGACAGAGAAGGGAACATGTGTGAATAAAGGTCAAAAGGGCTAACACCAACCTAGAACTGAACATTAAATACAGGCAAAAAATGCACATGATGGTTTCTAGGTGTATGTAGTGCAGCCCACAATGTGTAAGAGAAGGAAAAGAGAGAGAGGGAGAGAGAGAAAAGAGATAAAGAACCTGCCATTTAGGCAGACTATGGGAGGGGGGGGGAATTTGGGACATTGGTGGTGGGAAATGGGCACAGGTGGAAGGCGAGGTGCTGGAACACTATTTGACTGAAACCTCAAAATGTGAACAATGTTGTAATCTCACGGTGGTATAATAAAATGTTTAATAAAAAAACTGAGAATGCCTGTGCCTTTGAGGAGCTTATATTTATATGGAAGTATGCAAATTGGGAAGAATAGTTCCACAGGAATAATATGTAACACTATTGCCCCAAATTGAAAAGAAGCAACCACCTCTGCCTTTCCTGAGGTGGTATTTTTTTCAAGGTGTTTTTTTAGCCCCTCCTAGCTTGTGAGCTTGAAACCCAGTCACCATCTACTTCATCAAGGATGCTCTCTCAATGACTCAGATTTATTGCATCACTAACATCACCCAAACCTCAGCCCTTAGAGTTCAGCAATCTGCAGGTACATGGGATTGATCACCCCAAGAGTCATTTTCAAGATCAGGTCAGGAAAAAGGTGAATGAGTACAAGATGTTTCTATCCATGTTGATGTGTTTTTGGATTTTCCTGCCGGCGATTAGATGTTGAGTCATTTTACAGACACAGGCAAACCCCTGGCCACCAGGAGAGCTGACCAAAGACTTTTAAACAGAATGAATCTGTAGTACTGGTCAGAGCACTGGGATATAGAGAGTTTAGGAGCTCTGGATTCCTAAGAGACCAATACCAATTTAACCAACTAATACCAACCTAATCCTCTAGTAACAAAGATCCTTTAAGCCACTACTTTGCTTTGGGAAAGGTTTTAGTTAGAGAAGGATCTGTCAAATGATTAAGCTTTTGTTCCACTACTATTTTAATATACTTAGTCTTATTAATATGTTTTTAAGTTACAATATGGTTTATTTTTAAAACCTACAATTATATTAACTATCTTAATTATTAAATATTTGCTTATTAGAAAGTTTCTTGAAATTTATAGGCAATATTTCCCCAAACCATTATTTGCATTCTTAAATTCTAATATCTAGTAGTCTGTTTTTTATTTCAATACCTTGCATTTCTCCATATAATAGTCAACAAAGAAAAATAAATAAATAATTGTAACAGTTACGCCATGTGTGAAATATTGGCCATCTTCCCATCTCTGTTGCCCGGCAAAAGGAGGCTGGAAGCTTCACATTCCCCAAGTCATGTATTTCATGCACTCTGGGAGATGGTGTGGAGGGTGTGTTGGACCACACCCAGCAGTGCTCAGAGTTACTTCTGGCTCTGCAGTCAGGAATTACTCCTGGTGGTGCTGGGGCACCATATGGGTTGCTGGGAATTAAACTCGGATCTGATACATGCAAGGCAAGTCCCCTATCCACTGTACTATCAGCCTAACCCCAATTTCATGCACTTCTTGACTCTCAGAGAGTCAAGGCTTATTCTAGTATTTAAAGATTGAGACTGGGGCACAACAGACTGTGTTAATGGTTTATTCCTGGCTCTGTGGTCAGAGATAATGGCACACAGTGCTCAGGGAGAGCACTGTAGTTCTGGAAGTGGAACCAGGATCTACTGAATGTACTAAGTGCCTTAACACCTGTACAATCTCTCTAGCACTTTGTTTATTTTGAATGCTTTAACCCCTAAACATAACATAACTACTTGCTGCTTATCAGCAATCCTTCCTTCTCTACCAATTGTTTCAAACTTACTAAAAGATAGCTCTAAAGTATATTTATGGATAATTTAATAAATTTTCACTAGGTAATTTTGATAATGGAAAATTTTTACTGTACACATGTACTTTAAAAATTAAATTATCCCAGAATCTGTAGCTTAATTGTGATTCTTAAAGTTTGTCCCTGACACTTTTTAAGCTGTTAACAAATATTTAAATTCAAAATTTTTAGTACAGGGAGAGAAAATTTTATCTCCAGTGTTTTAAAGAGCTCTATTCTATTTTAATAATGTCATTAAAATGAATAAAACTTGAAATGGGGGTTAAGAGACACTCTCAAGAGAAAGCAGTTCTCTATAAAAACTACTTTTATTCTGAAATTTCAACCCAAACCTATAGGAGCGATGTTAATAATTGGTTTTTGTCATTTGGCTACAGCACTAAGTCATGTTTCATGGATTCTTTTTAATGAGAGAACTTTGTTGCTATTTATTAAAAGAGAAAAGAAGCAATATCAAACTGCTCAAAGGTCAGAGAGCAAAACAGCGGACAGATCTCTCCCCTGAATGAGGGGGAAATGTTCCTGCCTGTCAAGATAGCATCTATTTATGGGAGAATATGTCATTTGTCCAAAGAGAAATATCTATAATCAGTTCAGCTCTTTCCTATATCCTACAGCATTACCATGTCTATCAAAGGAATGGAAGAAAGTCCATTGGAGATGCAAAGTGATTGCAAATTGAAAATTGCAAATGCAGTTTAACTTGGGATACAGGCTATCCAGGTAGGGAGTCTGTTTCCAGAGTTGTGTATTTGCAGAAAATCTCCCTCCATTCATAGCATCAAGGGCAGGGACTGACAGCCTTTACCTGATCTGCCCCTACGAAATCAATCTCTTTAAAGAGATTGAGTCCTTTAAACAGAGGCATAGTAACATTGGTCAGCCTTGGTCTGTTTCATAGCTTAGCCCCCATAGTAGCTCCAGTTAATGGCTTATAGCTCAAGTTATAAAGCTGTCCAGTATATTGTTGGACCCATTTCATTTTCAATCTTCTCATGCTACTTTTGTAATTTTTTAGAGGTAGAACTCATTCTTTCAAGAACCCAATATACCAAACAATTATAAATATTAGAACTCAAAATGAGAAATTGCCAATTACTATTTTTTTCCTGTGAGTTGTTATAGTTCTATAAAGAAACAGATTTTTTTTCATCTTCAGTTAGACTTTTAAAAAAACACAAAGGCAATTTCCTATTGGTATTTACAATATATCACCAAAATTACTAAAGCTTATATATAAATATTAAAAAGCAGTCAACATGTTATTTTAAAAAGCTTCCATTAATAGAATAGTAACAACTTAAATATAATATATAACTTCTACTTACATTTGTCCTTTTAGGCATAATCTTCACTTGTCTCTTGTTACATATTCAGTATGCCAAAAACTAACAATAATGGACCTCATTTCCAGTGAATGGAGGCGTTACTGGCTCCCGCTTAAGCAAATCGATGAACAACAGAAAGACAAGTGACAAGTGTCACTTTTTACATATAAGCACCGCGCACTAACCGATTGCACCACTGGAGCTCGGAATTTTTACAGATTTCTGTTTCATGACCTTAATATTAGAATTCTGAAGTGAGAATCACTTCCCTTCACTGGGCTCCCTGAGATGAACCCAAAGCCATGGCAGAGACTGGCAAGCTACCCATGGTGTATTTAATATGCCAAAAACAATAGCAATAATGTACCTCATTCCCAACGAATGAAGATGTTACAGGTGCCCACTTGAGCAAATCAATGAACAACGGGAAGGCAAGTAACAAGTGACAATATTAGAATTAAACAGTTCGTCACAATATATGAATGTGGCTGAAGTTCTGCTACTCTTAATGTTAAAAGACCTCCTTCCTAAATCTATCACTAGAAGCATATATCATTCTTAATTTTATTCATATTATATTGCAAGAAAAAATAATAAGTGCTTCAAATAATTAACAAATAAATGCTGCTTTGCAGGCAGCAAAAAGTGTGGCATTGCAGTGAAAAAGGATTGCCAAGCAGCACCACTTTAAAAGAGTGCCTTTGGCTATTTGATAAACTGAAGTGAAACTCTGAATTTGATATAGGAAAGGCAATTTAATATGTCATATAAAAGTGCAGGTCCCTTGACACACTAGTGAAAGTTGAGAATCACAGGTATTGGGAGTAAGAGACAGATATCCTACAAAATATTCCATACCTTAGCCTAGCAACCCCAGGTAACAAAGAAGGCAGAGCACCTCTGAAGGCATTCAGAACTATACTGTAGCCACATGTAAGCAGCATCTGTTGTGGTTACTGAATATTGATTATCTGTTTGGACTAGAGAGGTCATTTTATGCAGAGAGCTTTACTAATTACTTTAAGTTTAATAATGGCACTAAAAAATGGGAGCATTGAAACATTTCACTGAAGAAATACAAAGTGAAGTCAGTCATGAAACATTCTGCCCACATAACTGGAAAATGGCACAACGGGAATTTGAAATCTCAGGACAGAAAGATTATACAGGGATTAGGTGCTTGCCTTGTACATAACTGACCTGAGTTCAGTCCCCGGTACTGAATATGATTCCCTAAGCACCACCAAGAGTGATTCCTGTGCACAGAACCAGGTGTGGTCTCAACAAAAGAAACAAAATCAGATCATATCCTCTGATTCCCAGAACATGGCCTCTTCTACATATTTTGCCTTAAGACTGAAAAGAATCATTGCATTCCCCCTCCCTTCCAAATGGGCCACTATGAAATAGACCAAAGCTGACCAGTTATGTTTTCTCCAGAACTGTCCTCTATAGAGTAGCTTAGATAATGGATACCAGGCTCTTGGGTTTTTTCGCCTATACTAAAAATATAAAAAAATCCATGTTGTGATTTAACTTGTTAGTCCTGGAGAATTGGACAGAACATTGTCCACTACTTGTACAAGCTACTTTTTGGGTGTGGCCACAGGAAGTGATGTCATGTACTGAGTTGGCAGCATTCAGGAGAGATTTTCAGGAAGAGATTTTAAGAGACAACACATTGCTACAGGCCTGGATTTTATATCCACTGACTCCTCACCATCATCATCATCACTGTCCTACAGATAGTCTCAGAGAAGCTATCTCAGTCATTCAACTAGTATTCTGGGTATTGGGAGACAGTCTATCTGCTTAGCCTAACCCATACTACATGGTGTGGAGCACACGAGTTCTGGTGTACCCTACCCATAATAGGTGAGTTCCTTTACTACTAAACTTCCATTTGTCATCAGTTTCCTAGCTTTGTTCTGCTGCATTCTTCAGCATACAGCAGTCACTATAGTTTCCACTCTGTTAGACTCTAGCCTATACCAGTACCATCAGCTATATTCCTTACATAATGCCCACTTGGGGAAATAAAAATTTGTGTGATAAATAAGATTGTGTGCAAATACAATACCCTCTAGTAACAATATTCTGAGACTAGAGCATCTATTTTTGTGTGTCATAAAACACAGGTTTACAGTGAGAAAAATGAGTGATGAAATCCACCCTGGTCCTCTATTTCTTCCCCATGGCCCAATTGGAATCCTAGGTGGGGATTACCATTTTGAGTTGTATTGCTTTGGGATGCCAATAATTAAGTTGTATTATGTTTTTCATAGAAATCTGTTTTATAGGGACTGGAACGATAGTCCAGTGGGTAGGGCGTTTGCCTTGCATGCGGCTGACCTGGGTTCAATCCCTGCATCCCATATGATCCTCCGAGCACCGCCAAGAGTAATTCCTGAGTGCAGTGCCAGGAGTAACCCATGAACATTGCTGGGTGTGACCCAAAAAGCAAAAAAAAATCTGTTTTATACTTGCAAGGGATTCCCCAGAAGCAGACCCTGAGTCAAGAATGAATAAGGCAAGACATAATTCATTAGACACAATCTCAGGACACAGGAATAAGAGACTGAGGAAGTAAGTCACAGAAGGAAAGGCAGAAACTTGCATTGTCAAGCCATTTAACGCTTTTGACAATTGAGACTTAATCCCACTAGGGAGTCTAGAATTAAGGAAATGGAGAGGAAAGAACCTTTGTGTGGGAACAGTATGAATTGGAACTGAAATTTTCCATTTCACATGTATTCTGGTTAGAACAGTCCAAGTCTGAGCAAGTAACCTGCTTATAGCTAAGATCACCCTAACCTTTGAAATTTTTCATGCATGTACACTAGGTTGTAAGACAGCTTTTCAAAAGCAGAACTGATAAATTGCCAGATAATATCATGTTCATGTACAGAAGTCTCAACATCATAAAACTGTTTATCATCTGAAATGTAAATTCGAAGGAAATCCAATCTTTCTACCTACAGGAATATTAACAGAACTTGACAATCTGATTCTAAACTCTGTAGGGGAGGTCAGAAGTCATAGAATAGCCAAGGTGATCATAAAAAGGGACTTTAGGGCAAACTTGCCATGAATAGAGAGCTACACTTACAGAGTGCAGTCATTACCATCAGGATGAACTGTCAAGGGCATACTGGAAGAGATACTGGAATAGAATAGAAATCCCCAAGATCCATGGAAAATAAAGTAGGACACAATACAACACTGGAAAAAGATGAGCTGTTCAGTAAGTTCTGGGGGTCTTCTGGATTTTCACCTGGAGATAAATTAGCTGTGAAAGTTCACCTTTTTTTTTTTTCTGAAAGGATAATCAGTAGTACCATAACAGTGAGATTTGATCACTGGGGCAGTTTTAGTACTTTTGAACTTTTCTGATATAATTGTTAACATTTTTAAGAGAAAATAAACACTAATGGGGTGGGGAGAGAGAGAGAGAGTATTTGCAGTGGATAGCTCCATTTTTTTGACATTCCTACACAGACATTCCCCATCCTTCCACCTAGAAACCCCATAGGAACAGAGACTCATTTTTTTCATTAAAAATGGAGAAAAAAATCATGTCAATAGATTCTTCATTATCTATTGACTAAAATTTTAGAGTTAAAAAACACAGTGCAAAAAAAAAAAAAAGATAAGGGGCGGAGCGATAGCCCAGCGGGTAGGGCGTTTGCCTTGCATGGCCGCCCTGTGCCGGCCTGGGTTCGATCCCCGGCATCCCATAAGGTCCCCTGAGCACCGCCAGGAGTAATTCCTGAGTGCAGAGCCAGGAGTAACCCCTGAGCATTGCTGGGTGTGGCCCAAAAAAAAAAAAAAAAAAAAAAACAGTGCTGCTCTTTATTTAGAAACGAAGCAATATTGAGATAGAACGTTTTGCTACAGAATCCTGCTATCTTTGATCTTTTCAAAATTTAAGGCTGATGAGTTTGATTATACGTGTAAAATATAATTCATTGAAGGAGTACAATCCATTCAGATACCTGTGAGACTAAGTCCTAACTCATGATCAAGAATGACAGAGTTGATTATTAATATCTGCCATGAGCATTACTTGTCACTTGTCTTCCCGTTGATCATCAATTTGCTTTAGCGGGCACCAGTAACATCTCCATATGTCCTGTCACATGCTAGTGTATGTAGCCCAAAGGCATTTGCTTGCTCCAGGAACATAAAGAGCCTCAGTAATAGAAAATGATAGCATGCTTTCCAAGAATTTCTTATTCTTGAACTTGAGATGTTTCCAGAAATATGAACATAATTTTTATATATCTTGCCAGGTAGCTTGATATTATTGCTCAAAATACTGACTCGACACAGATTTCTGCCCATTGTGTTTTTCCTGCAAGCATCTGATTGGAATATAAAGTAGGGTTTCTCGTGTTATAGTTCTCAAGTGAAAGGAGAAGCCTTACTTTCAAGAGTTATGTTATTTGGCTTTAGCAAGCCACCAGTTGACTGGGAAATACATATATGCAGCCCAGAATTTCCCTTCTCAACAAAATAGACAATTCTATATCATCTTGTCTTTAAAATTATATAACCATCATAGCATAGCACCACCAAGCACATGAAACCACCAGCACATGAAACGTTATTGCTTTTGAACAGATTTTCCCATGCAGGAAAGTTGGAGGGCAAACTAAACCTGACACATCTTTATTTATTAAATTTATTCCTATTTTACTTTTTTCCAAAGAAAAATTTTGGAGTTATTTAATATATGATCAGATTGTTTGTCTTATTTAAAAAGATCATTTTCCCTCCATAAAAACCAAAATGCATTTACTCAGTGTTTAGCATGGCTTTGGCAGTGGTATGAAATAATATCAACTGTTTAGAGAGGAGCTTCCAAAGCATAATTGGGGATTCAAAGAGTAAAGTACTTAATTAAATCTTTTAAAAGTGTATACTGGTATTTCTGTGAAATCTGGAGCTTTTGTTTCTAGAGCACTTGTCATTCTAGTGAAGTCAACTTTTGACTTCCCATATTTATTAACACATATTCTGTCATTCTATTAACCCATCTCTTGTTTTCCAGCAGTTCATTTTTCTTTTCCATGTATTATTTTAAGATCACCTGCTTCAACTCCTTTATTTTGTTTCAACTCCCACCCAGAAGAAACTTAAAAACTAACATGGAAATTCAGGGTCTATCAGGAGAATTGAAAGGAAAATAACCAATTCCTAACTTATAGAGAAGAGATCTTGTGATTTCACAAATATATTTCTGAAATATTAATATTAAGAAACTTAAAAAAGAAAAATGAAGCAAAGATTTAAGACAGCTTTATAAAATTCAAATGCTGGAGGGCCAGAGCAATAGCACAGCCGGTAGGGCATTTGCCTTGCATGTGGCTGACCTGGGTTCGATCCCTGGCATCCCATATGGTCCCCCAAGCACTGCCAGGAGTAATTCCTGAGTGAAGAGCCAGTAATAACCCCCTAGCATTGCCAGATGTGACCCAAAAAAGCAAAAGCAAAATAAAATAAAATAAAATTCAAATGCTGAGAACTACTTGGAATTGGGTTATATGGCTGTCTCAGAGGTCCATATTTCTTCTTATTGAGTTATGGATCCCTTGTGGTGTTACGGGTGTGGCTGCGGTGCCTAGATGCACCAGCACGTGGCATACAGGAGATAGTTTTGTCTACACCCAGGGCTCTGCCCCATGGGCCCTGTATGGTTGATGCTTTGACATAGAAAAAGACTGGGTTCCATGGAATGAACCCAGAACCACGGCAGAGCCTGGCAAGATACCGTGGTGTATTCTCGATATGCCAAAAACAGTAACAATAATGGACCTCATTCCCAACAAATGGAGACATTACTGGTGCCTGCTCAAGCAAATCCATGAACAAGGGAAGACAAGTGACAATATTTTATATAGCTACCGTGAGGTTACAAAGTTATTCATGCTTGGGTTTCAGGCATAAATGGTTTCAACAGTGATCCCTTCACCAGTGCCCACTTTCCTCTGCCAAATTTCCCCCTACCCCCCATTTGTTTCCCACTCACCAGTTTGCATTTGCAAGGAGCACTTTTTAAATATGTTTCTGTACTGTGGTTTACAGTACTATTGATGATAGTGTTTCATACATATTTTACTACCCTTCAGCACCACCTCCTCCTCCTGTTTGGATGCTTCTCTCCAACATAGTTGTTGCTCTCTCCATGTCCTATCCCAGAGCCCTCTCAAGTGGCATGTTTCCTACTGAATACAGTTGTCATGTTCTTTGTTTCCATTGTCTCTGGGCATTCATTATTCCCCCATTTCTTTCCTTTTGCCTTGCATATGAGAGAGAATATTTATGTCTGTCTCTCCCTCCGATGGACTTCACTCAGTATGATACTCTCCAGGTGGCAGTAAATTGCATGACTTTATCTTTTCTTATGACAGAATAATATTATATTGTGCATATGAACTATTGTTTCTTTATCCAGTCACCTTTTCTTTGGCACTTGGGCCGTTTCCATATTTTGGCTATTGTGTACAGTGCTAAAAGGAACATCACTTGATCACTTGATCACTTGACTTCCCGTAGATCATCGATTACTCGAGCTGGCTCCAGTAACATCTCAATATGTCCTGGCACATGCAAGAGATAACCCAAGGCCATCTGCCTGCTACAGGAATATTAAGAGCCTCAAACCATTCCATTTAAGTCATGGGAATGAGGTCTATAATTGTTACTGGTATTTGGCATGTCAAATACAACACGGGTAGCTTGCCAGACTCTGCCGTGCGTGTGGGATAATCTTGTAGTCACCACAAAACTCAGCATTTATTGATCAAGCTGGGCTGTGATCAGCTCTTCTACTGTATGGAGATCTGATGAGAGGGGAGTCCGGATGTGGAAAATGGCGGCCCTCATGGTGTGGGGGGTTCCTCTGGCTTCTTGCGAGGCTCTGCTGGGGTGGTCAGGGATAGAACCGCCATCCCTCCCGGACGCCTCGTGATCAGCTGGGCATAGGGAGAGCAAGCAGCAGCTCTGCCCTGTGTGTGTGTATGTTGCTTCTTTCACATACCCACCAAAAAATAAAATTTTACAAAGAATGATGAACAAAGCTAAACTTTGAGGATCTGAATTGTTTAGTATTTGTAACAGAGGTATAATAAGGGTTCAAATGTCTTTTCTCAATTTTGCTTTTGTATGCTTGGGGTATATTCAGAGAAGTGGGCTTGCTGGGTCAAATGGCAGATCAATTCATGAATTTGTATAGGAATTTCCATATAGTTTTTCAGAAAGACTGGACCAGTTGGCATTCCCACCAGCAGTGATGAGAGTCATTTTCTCCCTGCATCAATACCAGCACTGGTTGTTCTTGTTCTTTTTCAGTGTGTGCTAGTCTCTGTGGCATCAGATGATAGCTCATTGTTGTTTTGATTTATTTGCACCTCTCTGATGATTCAACATGATGAAGAACATTTTTCATGTCTTTTGACCATTTGTATTTCTTCTTTGAGGAAGTTTCTGTTCATCTCATCTCCAATTTTTTTTGGCTGGGTTGTATGTGTTTTTCCTGTAAAGTTTTGCCAATACCCTATACATCCTGAATGTTACCCACTTTTCATGTGGGTATTGGGTAAATAGTTTATCCCATTTCATGGGCTGTCTTTTATCCAGTCCATCATTTCCTTTAAGGTGCAGAAGCTCCTTAATTTAATGGAGTCCCAGTTGTTTATCTTAGCTTCTACTTGTTTGGTCAGTAATGTTTCATCCTTGAAGATGCCTTTATCTTCAGTGTTGCAGAGAGTTATGCCTGCATTTTCCTCTGCCTTATGGTTTCAAGTCTGATGATTTAATCCAATTTGATTTGACTTTTGTGCATGGCATTAAAGAGAGTTCTAAGTTCAGGTTTTTGCATGTAGCTGAACCAGTTTCTCCAACAATACTTTTTTTTACATAAGAAAAATATGTTTTAATTTAAAAAGAAAGAATTATCTTCTGGAAGAAACGGAATTTTGGTTATGGAAAATACACTCAAGTATTTTTGTGACATGGTTGATAAATGAGACTTTTTTTTCTTTTTTTTAATTTTTTATTTTTACAATTACAAAGATATACAATTAAAAAGTTCATATTTGGGTTTTGGTCATACAGTGTTCCAGCACCCATCCCGCCACCAGTGCCCATCTCCCACCACCAACGTCCCCGGTTCCCTCCCCCTCCCCCAGCCCTGCTCCATGGCAGGTTCTTTATTTCTTTCCGATTTCTCTCTCTTTCTCTTTTCCTTCCCCTCCAGACTATGGATTACAGAACATACATTAAAGGGTTGTCATGTGTATCTTTTTGCCTCTATTTAATGCTCAGTTCTAGGTTGGCATTAGTACCTTCGACAATTGTTAGCACACTGTTCCATTTTCTGTCTTACCTAGCCTCTGACTCCCACACGTTTGTGATAATTTCCACCTTTGACAAGACCTCCTGATATATGTTTCACTTGACCTTGGATATTGGTATCATAATATGTGCATATATATTTATGTTATGCAGATAAATGCAGTCATTCTGTGTCTGTCTCTCTCCTTCTGGCTAATTTCGCTCAACATAATCTTCTCCATGTCCATCCATTTATAGGCAAATTTTATAACTTCATTTTTCCTAATAGCTGCATAGTATTCCATTGTGTAGATGTACCAAAGCTTCTTTATCCAGTCATCGATTTTCGGGCACTCTGGTTGCTTCCAGATTCTGGCTATTGTGAATAATGCTGCTATGAACATAAAAGTAGGGATGGTGTTTCCGCTGCTTATTTTTGGTTTCCCAGAGTAGATTCCCAGGAGTGGTATGGCTGGGTCAAATGGGAGTTCAATTTCTAGTCTTTGGAGGAATGTCCATATTGTTTTCCAGAAAGGCTGTACCAGCCTGGCATTCCCACCAACAATGGATGAGTGTCCAACAACACTTTTTAAAGAGGCTTTGCTTGCTCCATTATATTTTTGCTCCTTTATCAAAGATTAACTGTTCATATACCTGAGGATCTGTCTCAGAAAATTCAATTCTGTTCCATTAGTCTGAAGATCTTTAGTGTCCAGTACCATGCTGTTTTATTTAATACCACTTTGTAGTATAGTTTGGTGTTGGTGAAAATGATACTCCAGTCATCTATTTCTCATGCACTGCTTTAGCTATTCAGGGAATTTATTGTTCTACATGAATTTCGGGAGTATTTGAACTATTTCTTTGAAAAGTGACATGGGTATCCGTAGAGGATTTCACTGAATCTGTACAATGCTTTGAAGATCATTGCCATTTTGATTATATTAGTTATTCCAGTCCATGAGCAGAATATGTGTTTTTATTTCCTTGTCTTATTTTATTACTTTAAGTGGTCCTTTGTAGTTTTTTTTGGTATAGATATTTTGCCTGTTTAGTTTAGCTGATTCCTAAGTACTTGATTTTCTAAGGGATAATTGTGTTGGGTTGTTTTTTTTTAAAAATCTCTTCTTTTTCATTATTTGCATAAAGAAAAGACATGGACTTCTGCCTATTAATTTTTTTTTTGTTTTTTGGGTCACACCTGGCAATGCTCAGGGGTTCTCCTGGCTCTGCACTCAGGAATTACTCCTGGCGGTGCTCAGGGGACAATATGGGATGCTGGGGATTGAACCTGGGCCAGCATGGGCCACCCGCATGCAAGGTAAACGCCCTACACGCTGGGCTATCGCTCCAGGCCCCTGCCTATTAATTTTTTAGCTTGCCAGTTTGCTATACAAAATATATTGTTTCTAAGAGCTCTTGTACATAGTCTTTAGGATTTTCTAAATTAAGTTGTCATGTCATCTACAAATAATGAGAGCTTAACTTCTTCCTTTCCTATCTGGATGCCCTTGATATATTTTTTCATGCCTAGTTGCTATGGCAAGTATTTCCAGCAACTCAAATAAATTAATTTAAAGATAAAATGTCCAACATTGGGGGGCCGGTGTGATAGCCCAGCGGTAGGGCGTTGCCTTGCACGTGGCGGACCTGTGCTGGCCTGGGTTTGATCCCGGCATCCCATATGGTCCCCTGAGCACCGCCAGGAGTAATTCCTGAGTGCAGAGCCAGGAGTAACGCCTGAGCATTGCTGGGTGTGACCCAAAAAGCAAATAAATAAATAAATAAATAAATAAATAAATAAATAAATAAATAAATAAAATGTCCAGCATTTAAGAAACTATACATGACTTCATCGAAGAATTCTTTCCTTTATTTACTTATTTAACAAATTCTAATTATATATACTACATGCCCGCTGTGTACATTGATAATGAATATAAGAGTTAATTCATAAAATTATGAAAACTGTCAGGAAATAAGCAAATTTACTCAACACAAATAGCTACCAGATATTACCTTATGCATTTATACCTAGATGTGTAATCATAGAAGAAAAATCTCATAAGTAGACTTTAAGCTGTCATGATTTAATGGTCATTATGTTCCCTCTGTGGTTGATGGATATTTAGAGATTATGAACTCTGTTATATACCAAGATTGTCACCTTGATAAAATATTTTTAATTCATGTATGGAGCCTAGGAGATATCTCAAGGGCTGAAGTGTGCATACTTTGCTTTCCCGGGCCCTAGGTTTGATCTCCAGCACTGCATGCATCCAGAACTGCTTGGAGCAAACTCTGAGTACTTAACTAAGATGTAAACCCTGAGCACTACTGGGGGTGGCCAAACCACAGCCTAAATAAAATAATGAAGAGTATATGTTTGTACCTCTTCATACTACAGATTTAACAACAAAAGAGGGGACAGGTGTCAAGTGAACTGGTCTGGAATTCCACAGCTCATGAGTGAGCCAGCAGTCTTGTGATTATGCTTTTCTAAGTAAAAATATATTAGCAAAGTAAATCTACAAAAAAAAAATGATAAAGATGTATCCCTGAGTCAGCTGCATTGGTTCGTTTTCTTGCTTGCTCTCCTGCTTTTTATTTAGAAGCTGCTTTATTTTTTATTTAATTTGAAGTGCATACTGGTATAATAAGATGAAGAACAATAATAACAGAGAATCTGAAGTGAGAAAGAGGAGGTGAGAAAATTAGATGAAACAAGAGATTACTTTGAGATATTAAATTTACTAATAAGTTTTACAGTTACTAAAATATATGTTTTTAATTGATGCTGTGCTTCCTAGTATCTGAGCATAAAAGGAACTAAAATCCATGTTAGGCACAGAAAAAAACAATATAGAGTCTGAAAATGCTAAAAACTACATAGTTCATTCTGTAAAAGGCAAAAATATGAAGAAAAATATCATTGGTTTCCTGGAGAGGGTATCCTAGGGAAGAGATAAGTTGTGAATAAGTCAAGTGTAGGACTTTTGTAGCATGGAAAATACTTTTTATGGTCTTATTATAATGATAGATATGTGTCTTTATACATTTGTCTGAAACCACAGACTATGCACCACCATACCAAACCCTGTTATAACTGTGGTCTTCAGGTGTTTGTGGAGCATCAGGTAGATTCACCTGTTCTAACAAATGACTGCATTCTACATGTTGTGAGGAGTGGGGAATCTATGGAAAATTTCTACAACTTCTTTTCAGTTTTCCTGTGAACCTAAACTGGTGTTTAAATTAGGCTTCATCTTCTAGAAATACCATGAGGACATTGGTGGAGGCACTTGGGCACTTTGGTGGCAGTGAGATGGGGTAATGTTGTACATTAGTACCATAAACATAAATACTGCTCTAACCATCTTATCTAAACCATTATATAATCACTTGTCACGTGTGTTTCTATTGTTCATTGACTTGCTCCAGTGGGCATCAGTAATGTCTCCAGTTGTTGAGAATGAGGTCCATTATTGCTACTGTTTTTGGCATATCATATACACCACGGGTAGCTTGCCAGGCTCTGCTGTCACTCTGGATTTATCCAGAGGGCCCAGTCTACTGGGGCCCAGGCTAGAAGCATTCTCGACTCCTCCCTTTTCTCATCAGTGAATAGAGTAATTTGTAACAGGACAGGTCCAATGAGTACTGGAAGAGGGCAGTGGGGTTCATGAAATGGTCCAGGATGGGGTTTAGGGTTTAGGTTGGGGTTTAGGTGAATGGGCTGATCTGGTCTATTTCTGTTCTTGCATTGACCATGTGAATTTCTGGAACGTGGTTGGTTTCTACTAATTTGCCTGGTGACCTTAGCCGCTGAGACCCACGTACCTGGGCTTTCTCTCCAGGGTGCGGCTCTGATGAGCTGTTTAGTCTGGACATTGAAAATGGCTGCCTTTATGGTGCGGATTATATTGTATTACCATAATATAATAATTTTTAATTAGTCTTGATATTTCAAGGCCAGACAAGAGCTTAAGCATCAGGGGCACAGCCTTCCATTCTCCAGACACCACCTGAGCATTACCAATTGTAGCACTAGAGGCACGTAAGCAGGGTAGCCGAGGCGACCTCCAACACCAAACAGCCTGAACAGCATCCTGACACCAGGCTAAGCACTGACCACCCAGTCCTGTTGGTCAAGTATTGTCAGGAGTGACCCCTGAGCACTGCTTGGGAGCCCCACATCCCAAACTGGTCTTTATATGAAAAATAATATGGATTTTTAGGAGAAATATGACTGCTTCAGGCCCGAAAGGCTCAGTGAAATATCTCGTGAGGGTTCTCAGAAAATCTGATGCTGCTGTGAATTCAGTAATGTCAGTAGGTGATGTCATGCTATCCTTCCTAGAGTTGGGCATAAATTAAGCCCTGGGGGAAGAGGAAGCACTGTACAAAATGCTGGTTGATCCAGGCAGACTGATCACAAGCGTGCAGGTTAATGCAGAAATAGCATTAAATTGCCTGCAAGAAAAAAGAGGTTTGTCTTGATTAGATGGTCACTATGTGCCCAGACTTCTGGAGGTCATGGATAGGATATCCCCCCATCATCTTGGAAAGCCCTATTCAAGTTATCCATTAAAACTAGTGATTAAACATTCAAAATTACAAAGGTCATTAACTTTGTCAAGAATTTTGTGAATTAGGACCAGAGAGATAAGTGTAGGCGGTAAGGGGATTGTCCTTCATGTGGCTAACCATGGTTCAATCCACAGCACTACATATGGTCCCCTGAGCACAGAGCTAGGAGTAATCCCTTCGTGCTATCATATGTGGCCCAACTCACTGCCCCCAAAAGAATTAGGAAAATAGATATTTAGTACTGTTAACATTTCTTGTAATGCTGAATAAGAATCTATTATGAAAATTGAAGTATTTCACCAGAACAGATCCCAACACACATTCGGAACAGAAACAGATACAAGTTTTGGTTTGATGGTATTCCTGAACCATTGTTTATCCCGAGATGAATGCAAGTCAATGGTAATTTACAGTGTCTAGGATAATCTATTACCTAAGAGAACATGAGGTGTGACTATTCTTACTAATTTAGAGGTATAGCTATTAAACAGCAGAAACCCAAGAATCAGTGAGACAATAAGTTGGATTTGGGTAGGATTTTTGTGTGTATATTTAATTTTGCTTTTTTCCTTTGGAGTCACACCCACATGTGTTCAAGGATTATAGATACAGCCAAAGACTTTACGGTTGAAGGTGCTCAGAAGACCATATGCTGCTTTTATCAAATAACACCTACACCAAAGCTGCTCTTTTTTTTTTTTTTCTTTTTGGGTCACACCCGGCAATACTCAGGGGTTTCTCCTGACTCTGCACTCAGGAATTACTCCTGGTGGTGCTCGGGGGGACCAAATGGGATGCCGGGATCGAACCCAGGCCGGCATGGGCCGGCTGCATGCAAGGCAAATGCCCTACCCGCTGGGCTATCGCTCCGGGCCCCCCAAAGCTGCTCTTATGGCTTGGCATGTGTCCCACAGTGCTAAAGAGGGTCAGTTGAGCATGGTAAGCAGCAACCTTGAGGTTGACACCACTCCTTCATATTCATGTATTGGCAAGATTGTGGATATCTACTGGATTCTGAAACTAGCTGTTCTTTAACTCCCTAGTAAGAATGTTTTTCTGATACCTCCCACGAGAGTTTTCACCCGCTGTTCACCTCAGAATCACTAGGCGAGTGTTGAATATCCTCCCTATCCAGGCAGTACCCTAGACCCCAATCTTCAGGCTTGTGATCTGGAATCCCAGAAGCCAAAGTCAGAAGCTGATGAAGGGCAGAGGCAGAGACATTAGGCCTAGTATCAGGGAAGCAGGGAGAAGAGGTGATAAGGAAGGAGGTCTTTATGGGGGGTTTGATTCTGTAGCAGGAGAAATCAAAACATGGGGATATGGTGGTGGGAATTTGGCACTGGTGGAGGGATGGGTGCTGGAACACTGTATGGCAGAGACCCAATTATGAAAATCCTTGTAATTCTATATCTCACATGGTATAATAAAAAATTTTTTAAATGCTGGTGCAACAGCCCCTTTGGAAAAAAAATCAAAACATGGGACTTTCGCCAGCAAATGAAAGCCACCTGAGACACAAATTTTCACTAAGCATCCTACATCCTGCCTCCAATGACCAGAACCATCTTGCTCAGGAATCCCTGAACCCACAGACTTAAATGACTGCTGTCTGTGAAGGCAAGAGAGAAAGAATGCACCGAGAAAGACAGAGGCCACACTGTGTCCAGGTGGGGAGAAAGATAGCAATCAAAGTCACCCTTGCCTATATCCCTTCCCTCTGCCATAGCCACTTGACTCTCCCAAGATCCTGCCCCATGCATGCCAGCCCTGCACTGATGGAGCATTGGGAAACAGCTGGTCAAAGCTGGTGTGTGGCCTCCAAAATCCTCCAGCAGGGGACTGTCAACTATACTGGCAGGAGCATTCGTACATAGAGATACAGAGAGGGTAGGGAAGGGGAGAAGTAAAGTCCAGCCTTTCTTAGGCTTCTTATTTCTTTTGAGTTACAGCACGGTTCCAAATGCAAGTGATGAGAGATTACATTCTCCCAGTTGGCGCAGTCAACCAAGCCAAAGAAAAAGGTACTTCCTTTCTTCCCCCACAAACACACACACACACACACACACACACACACACACACACACACACACACACACACACACACAGGCCCTGGACAGTGCAGAATGGAATACTGCTTATTAAAATGAAGAAAAAGATTTGTAAAAGAGAACATTTTTACCTTTTCTCTAGACTCCCAAAGAAGTAAAATTTAATTGCACAAATTTATAAGTAGCTAATTTTTCATGGAAATTTAATCTCTTTGTTATTCCACTGAAAATTAGCCTGTTTACAAGGCAAGAAGGTTAGTGTGGTGAGTGCAACTCTATCACACTTTGTAAATGGGTCAACTTTTCACTGCACTATTGTATATCATAGAGCTTTTAATCAAACTTGTTAAATTTTAGACATTCATGACAATCAAGTATAAAATGTTTATGGGTACCTTGGTAATATTTTTCTCATTAGTGTCTAAGCCTCAGTATTCTAATAATAAGTGTTTATGTAAGAGCTGCAAATCTACTAAGGAGAAAAATTAGTAGATGATAATTTGTCTGAAGAAAGAATGCTTCGTGAGCTGTGACCCACCCAGAGAGGCTCTTTCCATTGTGAATTCCTTCCTTGTCCAGCCATGTAAATCACCAGAGCTGAAGTCAGTCTGACAGCCAGCAAAGCAGAGTTAGAAAAAGAAAAAGCAAAACATTTTCAAATATCCAAATCAAGCCTTTGGTTGGAAACTAGGGAACTATTGGTTTAATACATTATTTATGAACTAGCAAGGAAATATTTGCAAATTGTAAAATTTTTAAAGTATGATTTCTTTTTTGTTTCTCTGCATATTCCTCCCTGGTGGATGGAAGGAAGTCTTCCCTTATCTGCTTGCTCACCTTAGGAAAGGGGTAGAATTCAGGGGGATAACAGTAGAGGGAGGTACTTTTTCATAGTGGAGGGCATTTAAGGGTGATATTTAATTCTAAAGGTCTGAGAATGGAGGCTAGGGGAGCAGTACATGTAGCTCTTCAACTTCTATCCATTAGAGATTCCTTGAAGGATAGTTCTAAGTCTCAAGTAATTATTTAAAAAAATAGAAACATTCCAAGAATTGTCTCAAAAGTACAAACATATCCAAGACCAACTATGAGCCAGGATTATTACATATTATATACAAGTACTATAGTAGCTACTCAACTGAAAAATTAATAATTAATCACATTTTGGGGGGTCTAGGGAGATAGCGCAAAGTACAAGCTTTGCATGCTGAATTTAATACCGAGATTAAATTCATAAGATTTAAATCATAAGATTTAAATAATAACTCATAAGATTGCCTACATACCACTAGGTATAGATCACAATCCCAAAAAAATTATCACCATTTTACAGATATAAAATTAAATTCAGAAGTATAGTAACCTGTCTAAGGTTAATAACCATGTATTTAGAAAGTGACAAATCCAGAGTTCAAGCCCAAGTCTAGCTCTTTGCCAACTATTACTGTCTTCCTAGATTATTAAGAGTCACCAAAAGGAATCGAGTCAGATAGGTCTTCTGTAGTGTCTATGATTTCTTTGTTCTTTAAGTTATAACAAACTTTGCAGTGGCATCCTAGATGGCAAGCTCAACACAACCTTATGCTCCTAATTTATGAATATGAGACTGTGATGTTGACATATTATTGTGATTTAAATAAAACTGTAACATCAAGTTCTTGGTTGGGTTCAATAGCTTTAGGCTGATGGTGAGGGTTGAGGTATCATTGCTCCCCCTAAGAAAAATAGACACGATAAGGTTAGGATAATGGTTGCAGATCCTTGAATCTTAGAGCTAATTAAATCCATCAGGATTCATCTGTTTCTTGCCCAGTGTGATGGGCTATATGTCTTCTTTATTCACAACCCCTTAAATACTAGTAGTCACTCCTTCTCACTATGGAAAGACAGGCAACTCCCATAGACTCAGGATCACTGAGCCTATGGGCTCTCATTGACCCAGGGTTGGGTGCCAGGGGGCATTTCACATTTCTGCTTAAACTTTACTACTTGACAAAGACATGCCATTTGAGACACTCACAAGCACTGATCCTCTGGGCCCCAAACAAATGAGAACATGGGGACTACTCAGGGGACTCCCTCCCTAAGTCTTCCAGATGTTTTGTACTGTGGAAACAGGCACCGTCACAATTTCCTCCTGGACAATTTAAGAAATGAATAGTGAGAATGTGTCACCCTGGAACTACCACATAGGTTGCAGCAATGAAGGTTCCACGAGGGAAGCTGACATCCAACGAGAAATAGGCACTGGCTATCTTACCTGCGGAAGTCGGGTCCTGATCTCCCAACCAACCCTCCCTCCCTTCAAGTGCCTGTTGTCAGCATCTTGTCCTGGCCCCATCCAAACGCTACCCAAGAAAACTCACTATGATTCCTCGGTGTGAGATATGGAGCAGATGGAAGATGTGGCTGCTGAAGGTCTTTTACTAACCTAATATTTAGCCAGAGCAAAGTCTTTTATCTCTTTCTGGCCTCCCTGCTCACTGGCACACAATGCTTTTATTAAAAATGATATAACATTTTTATTTTTTAAATATTTCTATACCACCGTGAGATATGCAATTACAAAGATGTTCATAAGATGTTCATATTTGGTTTCGGTCATACAGTGTTCCAGCACCCATCCCTCCACCAGTGCCCATTTCCCACCACCAATATCCCTGATACCCTACCTCTTCCCCCTAGCCTGCCTCTATGGCAGGTTCTTTATTTCTCTCTCTCTCTTTTCTCCTTCCCTTCCACATTGTGGATTACAATACATACATTAAGAGGTTGTCATGTGTATCTAAAAAATGATATAACATTTTTATTTGCCATGAAATCCATCCCACATTCTAGGGGGATTCAGCTAGCTTTATGCGGTTAGTGAGCATTTAGGAACTTCCATGACCCATTGTCCCAACTAGAGATATTAATGCCCTCACTGCTTTAAAAATCATATGTTAAATGTGGGCTGGAGATGTCAAAATCAGATTACTCATAAATAATTTCTGCTGACGCTATTTTTCTCCTCTAAATGGTCTCCATTTTGCTCTCACACTCCCACAAATGGCAGGGTATTGTTCAATGCTGCACAGGGGGAAGAGGGTCACCTCATGTGCTCTCTGGGTAGGTCTGGGAGAGGTGAGCCAGCCTGTTACCTGGCTAATCAGGGCTCCCAGCAGCCTCTTGATTCATTAGAAATGCAGCATGTTCCTTTGTTTTGAATAAATCTGCAAAACATTAGATCCTAAGTTTCTATACAGCAGAATGAATGTCAGCTGTGAAGTGTGAGACTTTTATACTCTCTAGACTAGTATTTTATGTAATCTTCACAACAGCTATAGAATTTGGGGGACTGTTAATGTCACATTGAAGAGACTCCAGGAAGGTTAAGGAACTGGCCTAACTTCTCCAGCTCTTAAATGGCAAAGTCAGTCTTCAAACACATTGACAAATTCTCCTTTTTTTAAAACCACAATGCTACAATTTCGCTGTGGAGTCACATTTTCTGTGACCTAGATCTGTCACCAACTCTTGGACTTCTGTTTTCTCCTCTTTAAAATGAAAAGATTGGAGTAGGTAAGTGTTCCCTGTACATTTTATACTGTGAAATTCAGGGAATGAAGAGAAAAAAAAAAACAATGAGAACACAGGCTTCACTGTCAACTATCACAGAAAACAATGAAAAAGACAACTGTTTGTACCTCTGCCTCTCTAGTTAGCTTGATGACACTAGTTTACCTTAACTAGTCATTAACTAACACTTATTTAAGTAGATAGATGGCCAGTGTTTCCCATGAGCATTGGTGGCCAGTGTTTAACCATTTCAAGTCAGCTCTCTCCTGTTGCTTGGTATGCAGCTCTTTTTGTAGTCCAACCTTATCATGAATGTATAGGGCACAAAAGATCAGATATAAAACACACACACACACTTTCTCACACTCAACACACTCACACACTGGTCAAATTACTTAAGGGAAATAACTTTCTGGCACACGCAATTTAACTGATTATGTGCAATTAGGACCATACATCTGTCATCCAAACAGAGTGCTACACTCGGTTTTATGTGAGGATAGCCAAAAAATAGATTTATCTAAACCCTGGTGGCCCAAGAATCACCATACAAAATTTAAACTTTTGGATAATTCACTTTCCCAATGTAACTTCCTGTTTTGAAGCATAGAGCTTGAAGAAATAGTAATAAAATAAGGCTCATAGTCATTTCTGTTCACCAAGTGGCTTGTTCAAAACAACATTTTAATGATTTAAGTGTAAATGAATCAGAAGCATATGGATTAGATTTCCCCAAAATACAAGAGGAGTTTTAAAGGAGGGAGAGTGGAATGAAGAATTTGCCCAAATTTAGTGTTCCCTGGAATTGCCTTTTTAATGTTATTAAAAATTGGTAGTGGTGAAGGGGTGGGCAGGAGTGCTGATTCACTTTGAACTGCTGTTGGCAAAGGGGGTGGGGTGGAGAGAAAGTTCCTAACATCTTCTTTTTAAAAAGAGGACCATACTTCTCCTTGGGCATCGGCTAATTCATCCCAACCAGCATTTTTGATGAGTTAAGTGTAAATGAATCAGTTAACATAAGGATTACATTTGGAATACACATGGGATTAAAAATTGAAGGAAAAAAGGCACTTGGTAAAGTATGCCTGGGTTTTTGCCAAGCCCATAACATTATAAAAAGTTTTTAAACAATTGATGCAGCCCTCCTGACCTGCCCATCCTCAGCCAGTAACACAGATGATGTGACATGGACGGGCCTCTGTCTCTAAACCACAGCAGGGAAAGTCTTACCTGCCCGGTGCCTGGCTGATTCCTAATTTTAAGATGAACTTCTTCTGCACCAAAAGGATCATACCCTGAGTAAGAGAGAAGGCAAACTTAGTTCCCACCTTGGAAAACATGCAACTACAGTACAGGTTTCTGCTTAGGCATTCACTTTCCTAAATAAACGTGAAAGACAATTGAACAGAGATTGGAATATCACCAACAGCCATTTTCCACCTGTACTGGCTTTCAGATATCTCAAAAGACATCGGAGACAAAAAGTGATAACCTGGTATGCTGGAAACAGAATGCAGCTCCTGTCCCACAAACCATAGGTTTCCCCACATTTCACCTCCAGAGACAGGCACTGTTCACTTCCTCCCCACCCAAGTTTTGAATGATATTGTAAATATATCAGAAAGAAGAGAAGCATTGAGTAAAAATTTCTCATTTCATTATTAATCAAAAATTGACATGGTAAACACACACTAACACCACACCACACCACACCATAAACACATGGAGTTGACAGAAATTGAATTCAAGGAAAGAAAGTCTATTTTAACTCTCCTTTGCAGTCTGAATCCAGTTAACCCTCTAGCTTCCGCAAGTGTTTCTGACATACTAAAAACATCTCAGAGGGGCCCATTGTCTCTGTATGGGTTCCCAAGTATACGGTTACCAAATGGGAAATTATTAGGCTAATAACTCTGAAAGAAATTTCAAGAGGGAACATGTTCCAGAACCACTCTGATGGAATTCTCTAAACCGACGCTCCCCAAGGACCCTAATTCTGTTGTAATAGAGCTTTCCCAAAGACTTGGCATATGGAGAGACTTGGTAGCTCTAAGGATTCTCAGAGACACCGCTGGGGGGTTACTCTCCCCTACCCCACAAGCCAGGGTCTGAGAATCTATAGCACTGCTATTAGCCTCTTCTCCACTGGGGATGCCGGACTTTCATCGAGGGTCCAAGCCACCGGCCTGTTCTATTAAAGTCCTCAGGAAAGATTCAGTGGTTTCCACCCATCCGTCATCCAAATACCTTTTTTTTTATTTTCAAGAAAATTAAGTGTGAGTTGTCAGGGCTTCCCAGAGGGTTTAAGAGAAAAACTGATTTTATTGTTTTCCTGCTCTGTGTTTGAGGGTGGGCTGGAGGAGTGGAGTAGGAGGGAGGGATTATTTGAAGATCTATATGAAAATTCAAAAGTTAATCTTTTCACATCAGTGGGGCAAACATATTCCCACATGTTTTTATCAGAGTAGGTGTGAAAGCAGTTCCTCTCATAACATGGCGAGCTTGCACTCTTAAATTCCTGCAAAGCAGGCATAGCTCTGGCAGATGCCTCCAGAGACTGATCATCTTGAGAAGAACGAAAAGAGTTTGACATTAATGAAAATGTGCAAATGAGATAATAAGCCAGAATGGAAGAACCAATTCAAAACGACCTGTGACCTTTTTAATTTCCTTCCTGCCCCAGTGCCTTTTGGAACAGTAGCAAAGTTAGAGATGATTAAGAGAAAGGATACACACATTTTTCAAGGACATAGAACAAATGCTTCTAAACTGTATGGGTACCATAAAATTTCCACACCAACCAAAAATAATCCTGAGGCGGGTAGTGGGAAGATGGATGGTACTGCATTCCCAGATTTTAATCTACATTGCAGTGCTGTAATAATAAACTGTGTTGTTCTGGAACAAAGACATATTCTCAGATGAATAGAATTTAGAGTCCAGAGGGCAGCCTCAGATGTATAGGTAGTTAATTTATGAGAAAGGAGCTAGATATATGAACTGAGACAGGTAAAACATCCTCTATACATGATAACCCCTCAGTGTATGTGTGGTAAAGCACAGGGTGCAAAAGAAGAGAGTGAGAGTGAGAGAGAGAGAGGTATCTGCTACAGAGGCAGGTGGGGGCAGAGAGGGAGGGAATCTGCTGACATTGGTGTTGGGAAATGTGCACTGGTGGAGGGATGGGTGCTGCAACACTGTATGACTGAAACCCATTCATGAACAACTTTGTAATTGTCTCTCTCATGGTGATAAAAAGAAAGAACTTTATTTTTAAAAAGATAGCATTCTCAACAAATGGTGCTGGGAAACCTGGAGAGCAAACTGAGAAAAGGAAGGAAAGAAAGGAAGTAAGGAAAAAAAGGAAGTGAGGAAGGAAGGAAGAGAGGAAGAAAGGAAGGAAGGAAGGAAGGAAGGAAGGAAGGAAGGAAGGAAGGAAGGAAGGAAGGAAGGAAGGAAGGAAGGAAGGAAGGAAGGAAGGAAGGAAGGAAGGAAGGAAGGAAGGAAGGAAGGAAAGAAAGGAAGGAGGGAAGGAGGGAAGGAAGGAAGGAAGGAAGGAAGGAAGGAAGGAAGGAAGGAAGGAAGGAAGGAAGGAAGGAAAAAAAGAGGAAGGAAGGAGGGAAGGAAGGAAGGAAGGAAGGAAGGAGAAGAGGGAAGGAAGGAAGGAAGGAAGGAGGGAAGGAAGGAAGGAAGGAGGGAAGGAGGGAAGGGAAGGAAGGAAGGAAGGAAGGAAGAAATTAGACCACACACTTCATTTTGTTCACAAAGGTTAATTCAAATGGATTAAAGACATAGATATAAAACCTGCTTCTATAAAGCACTTGTATCACTTATCTTCCCGTTGATCGTCGATTTGCTCGATCGGGCACCAGTAACATCTCCATATGTCCTGTCACATGCTAGTGTAGCCCAAGGAACATAAAGAGCCTCAAACCATTGCTTCAGGTCATGGGAATTGCTTCTATAAAATACATAGAGGAAAATACAGGCTGAACTTTTCAAGATCTGGATCTCGAAGAGTCTACAGTGACTTCATGAGTCTTCAAGGTTATCATGTATAACCACTATTTTCTGTTGGCAAAGAAAACAATATCAGGGGCGGGAGAGATAGAGTAGTAGGTATACAGCAGACCCGTCATCCCATGTGGTGCTCCAAGCACCAGGAGTAAGTTCTGAGCACTGGTGGTGTGACACCCTGAAACCCCCCAGAAAAAAAGAAAACAAAATCACAAATAATTAAATGGGACTACTTAAGACAGAAAAACTTCTATGCTGTGAAAGACACTAGGCCTAAGATTAAAAGATACCCCACTTGGTAGGATAAAATAGCCACGTACCAGATAAGAGGGCTAATATCCAAGTTCAACAACAAAAATGACAGCCTCATCAAGAAAATGGGGAGATGAACAAACACTCTATCAAAGATGGTATAACATGTTCATAATCACTAATAATCAGAGAAATGAAAATCAAAATGACAGTGAGATACCACCTCACACAGCACAGCAGGTAGACCAAACACCTTGCACGTGGCTGACCTGGGTTCAATTCCTGGCGTCCCATATGGTCCCCCGAGCACCGCCAGGAGTAATTCCTGAGTGCAGAGCCAGGAGTAACCCCTGAGCATCGCCGGGTGTGACCCAAAAGAAAAAAAAAGAGCCAGGAGTAACCCTGTGCATCGCCAGGTATGACCCAAAAAAGAAAAAAAATGGTCTATATCAAAAAACCTAGAGAGAATAAAGTGATTCTAGGGAGTGGCAAAAACAAAAACAAATTTCTCATTTACTGCTAGAGGGACTGCTGCTTGGTTCAGCCTCTTTGAAAATGGTTTGAATACTTCTGAAAAATTAAGTATAGAGATTCCATATGATCCTAAAATTTCTACCCTGGGCATTTTTCCCCAGAACACAAAAACATTCACTTGAAAGTTCCTATGCATGTCTATGTTTGTTACAGTATTATTTATGATAGCCAAGATCTGTAATTAACCTACGTGCCCTCTGACAGAGGAGTAGGTGAGAAACTGTGGCATAGATACACAATGGAATGCTATTCAGCTAGGAGAGAGAGTTGGAATCTTCTGATTCACTACACCTCGGTACAATTAAAAAGGTTTAACACTAAGTTAAATGATTTAGAAAGAAAAGACCCAAACCAGGTAATCTTGCTCATGTATAGAATATATATTTATATTTTTATTATACCACCGTGAGATATACAATTACAAAGATGTTCACAATTGCGTCAGCACCCATCCCTCCACCAGTGCCCCATTCCCACCACCACTGTCCCCAAATTCCCTCCCACCTCCCCAGCCTGCCTCTATAGCAGGCATTTTTCCCTCCCACCCCCTCCCATCCTCTTACACATTGTGGCTAGTCCTACAGACATTTAGGGTTTATCATGTAAGTCTCTTTGTGTATATTTAATGCTGAGTTCTAGTCTGGCATTACCATTTCCCACAGTAGTAGAACTCTGATATATATTTATATCTCATTAATGAATGCAGTCATTCTATATCTGTCCTTTTCCTTCTGAAAAGAAGCAAAGTAAGGGATTAGATGGTATCCAGAGGAAAGGAGTCCTGAGATAAGGTCAAGAGAACTGTATGTTGAAGATACTAAGAGAGTGAGGGAAGGAACCTTAGGATAACAGTGGGGTAATCCACTGCTTTCTGGCAGTGGGCTGATAGCAGAACTGCAATTATAAGACATTGTCATAGTAATGTATAATACATGCAAATAATAAATGCATAGTTGTGAAAATAGTAATACATAAAAAGAAAAGCTTAAAAATTACAATGTAAAGGAAAGTTTAGGGTACTGGAAAAATAGTACAGGAGGTAAGGTGTTTGCCTTACTGGCAGTCCACCTAGTACAGTCCCTGGCACTGAGTATCATCCCCTGCAAGGAGTGATTCCAGAGCACAGAGCAAGGAGTAACCCCTGAGCACCACTGGTGTGACCCAAAATACAATAAAGGAAGGAAGGAAGGAAAGAAAGAAATTAGGAAGGGAGGGAAGGAGAGGGGAGGAGGGAGGAGTGAGGGAGGGAGGGAAGGAGGGAGGGAGGGAGGGAAGGATCAAGGGAGGGAGGGAAGGAAGGAGGGAGGAGGAGAGAGAGAGGAGGGAGAAGGAGGGAGGAGGGAGGGGAGCAGAGAAAGGTTAGATTGGTTAAAAACCCTTCAGTTAGTATTGAGTTTTAAGAATTTGCCACTATTTATCACTAGAAATGCTCATTCAGTGTTGGTGGTTAGTGTGTGCTCCTCCTTATAATGTACATTAAATGATTCAAATGTTTTATTATCCATTTTAGATTATCATAGTTATATTAAAACGTGACATTCACCCAAAAACAAATATAAAATTATTTTTATATCTATATAAAATGTGAAAGAGAGGGGATAGAGTAAAACAGAGAGAGGGAAAACAGAGAGAGAGAGAGAGAGAGGTGGGGTCACAATAGGATTCACAGTAATAGGAGAAAAGTGATTTCTCTCTTTGACCAAAATCCTTTCCCAGTCAAGCACTGGAGCCAAAGTGCCATTGTCAGAAGAAGCTGTTCTTTTGTGCTCAAACGAGAGGCCAAGTCTCTATAGAGGAAGCAAGCAAGCATCTATGCTTCATTTTATTTCAGGAAAGCAATCAGACCAGGGGCACTTAGTCTCGCCAGTGGGGCCCACTCAGAAGCAAGATGGACAAGTTCACAGGCCATCGCCCAGGAGCCCTGGAAGAGCTGACATAAGATCGATTGGCCATCCTGGGCCATTTAGCAAACAGTTTACATAGGCAGCCTGGAGACTGGATTTAAACTAAATGAAAACTATAGGGAGAATTCCCTATAAAGTGGCCTTGATCTATATTAGGGAACAGGCTAATTATAGGGATTGGCATATATGGAATCAAAGTGAAACACTATATGGGACTAGAGAGTGGTGGTCTTTTATACCAGGGTGGTCTAATACCCAGGTTTAATGTATGTACAATATACAAACATTTTTGACAGACCATTAACACCTATAATCTTGTAAATATTTGCAATTTTCGAGATCATAAATATAGCTGCATAAGCAGTTCTTTCAGAACATCATTTATACACCATTAAAGGTTAATTTACAAGTTAGTACCTTATAGAAAGAAGATATGTGGGCTTTATGCTAACTTTCTGTAAAGGGAGACTGGTGTCTCCAAAAGCAATTTGTAGCTCTCCTGTGGGTCTGACTGGGGTCCTATTCAAAGCACTATTTGAATTCTTTTCATCAGCTCATGTTCACAGCAAACTTAATCTTCTGTTTTGGGGGTGGGGCGGGGAGAAAAAACAGAGGAGAGAGAAAGATCTGAGGTCTTCAGGCTATACTTCTAAGCATCCAACTGTTTATTTGAACAGTCTCTCTTGACACCATGCCCATTTGTCATGGTCCCTCCAATACCTGCTATTGGACCTTCATCCCCAAGGGCTGCCAGCAGCGCTCGAACACAGAGACTGCATGGGGCGACAGCCAACAATGAAAGTCTGACCTCCCTGCTTCCATTGCAGGACATTACATTTTATACAAGATCAAAGAGAGCAGGGAGGAATGTTCTGTGGGGCCTCCCCCTCTCCCAGCCAGGCCATCCAAGAACGTCTGTAAAAATGCTAAGAGGGACTCCTGATTCCTATAGGAGCTGTCCACAAATCATGGCCAGAGAAAAGTGCTGGGCTCTTGGGAAAACAGTGTCTCCCCACCCCTGTGAGAGGCTTGAAAAATGGGGGGGTCAAATCTCTAAGGAGAAAAGCCACAGAGTGAGGTCAAGTGACTGACCACAGAGGGTTTGTGTCATCTGTGAAGGGACTGAACTTCCTCAGCGTGGGGAGCTTCTCTTTCCCCCTCTGCCATAGGATTCCTTTGCGGCCACTGTCTTTCCCTGGCAGTAGGAACAGTGAGGGCAGCTGAGCTGTGGCCTGCCTGGCATCTCCGGGCACTTTCCATGCACCGGAGGCTGTTCTCTTCTGCCCCAGAAATCACCTGAACAAAGGAGGCTCCAGATTGTCCAGCAACACTGATTTTTCAGAGCTCATTAAGACCCTGGAACAAATTTCCAAAAAGTTTGCCATCTACATTACTTTTCTTCCTTCTCTTGATTTAGGGGAATTTCCAAATTTCCACGACTCTCAACCTGCTCAAAGTCAGCCCAGTTCTCAGAATGGCCGAACAGTCATCTCTGCAGTGCTGAGGCAGAGAAAGCGTCGAAGCCAGAGTCTGGAATTTAGATTCCAGCTGTAGTTCTACCACTATCTGATTGCAGGAAAAATGACCGTCTACTGCTTGACTTGTCCTCTCTCGTGTGTGGCTGCCCTGGGCAGATAAGGGATGACCTAAACATTCCTTTCATGCTTCATGTCTCTCTTCTGGGGTTCCCACATCGAGCACCCATGAAACCAATTGGTCCTCTCTTCCCTGCTCCTTCACCTTTAAGCTCTGACCCCAGCATCACCTACTTTCAGAATTTCTCTGTGATATCACTATTGGAGTCAGTGGCTCTGAGTAACTTCTATCATCTTTGTTTTTAACTCTTAACATCTCTCTTGCCATGCTAGTGCAGTACTACTACAGATCAATAAACACAGTCCCACAGCTCTAGGTATCTCTGTTCCTCATAGCAGGAAGTTCTCATGCCATACCCCTGACCTGACTGTACTCTGCAAATGTATGATGCACTGCTGTAAGCTGATCAGGGAAGTTGGCAAATCAGGGAAGTTTTCTTCTTAAAAAACTAAATTTATCAATTCTGACTATCTTCACAGATTAGGTTGGATATAGATCCTATGATATTCTGGGAAGAAATACAAATTTGAGCAAATGGCACAAGATTTAGTAAAGTCAGAGTTTGAAGGTAGGGTTTAGGGATTTGGGGACCTAAATAGAACACCACTAGCATGAGTGTAGACTGCATGTGTTGAGACTGCATTGTGTAGACTGAATGTGTATAGATTGCACTAACGTGTGTAGACTGCATGTGTGTAGAGTGCATATGTGTAGACTGCACCAGCGTGTGTGTAGGCTGCACCAGCATGTGTGTAGGCTGCACCAGCATGTGTGTAGCCTGTGGGAGCAGAATGACTGATTAAAGAGCACAGTCTTTGGCAGTTGAGGGACACACCCAAAATAGGTACAACTGTGAAGAGAAGCAAGTTACTGGCTTTCATTTCTAACAGCCAGAACATTGGACTTTTAAAAGGACATGAAATGTGATTTTTTTTGGTACTTTTGGGTTGTGTTCGAGTCATTGTGAACAGCACTATTTATCTGAGAGTTGGTGTCTCTTTCACTTGAAGCACAATCGTTTTGAGCCCTGAGATTTTTTGTTATTTTGGTGTCTTAGATTAGAAGGCTTTGAAAAACAGTCCTCCCTGACATGCAGATTTTCTTGTAAATGACATCATCTTGTGGTTGTTGATAAACACAGTACAATGTTATAAATACATTTTTATCTTTTTCACGGTTTTCTTATTAACACTTCCTTTCTCTAGTTCATTATAGAAATACAGTCTGTACCATGGACAGCCTGCAGGTGTTAACTGACTGTGCTGTCAATAAGTCTTCCGGAGAACAGCAGGTTCTTGGTCAGGTTTGCAGGGAGTCAAGTGTTAGTCAAGGATTTTTGATTGCACAGAGCTTAGCGTGTCTAACCCTCATTTTGTTTAAGTGTCAAGAAGTAAGTTACTGGCCCAGGATAGTTAAGTCAAGGATGGCCTGAAAGCGTGGCAGAATCCATGGGCTTAAAGGCATAATATCTATTCCTTTCTCCTTCTCTTGGCTCCACTTCAAACTGTGCATTTGACAACATTCTTAGGAGCTCTCAGAATCGCTGGGGAAAAAGCCACTGACAGCTCCACGTGCAGGAACTGCAGCTTCAAAAAACCCAAAAGGAAGAAAGACTCCCAGTCTCTCTTGTTAACATGGATGTGCGGGGATTGTCAATCGCAGTTTCAGGGTTCCATACAGACAGTCCTGTAACAAGAGCTGGAATCATGCGCTATCTGGAGGGAGGCCCATCTTGAGTCATGGGCTTCCTTACCGAGCAGGCCTATGACAGAGGGAAACTGCATTTCCTGCATGACTAATATTGTTTGTGTGGGAAGCATGCATTAACCTGATGTGTTGAGAAGTCTGTCTCCCTTCATTCTGCTTTCTGTCACATGGACACGACATGGACACAGCGTCATTCTCACTTGCTCTCCTTCCGGCTCCTTTCATTATACACTGTCTCCATAGCCAAGCTTCCATAAGTTCCTCCAACATGGTAATGATGATTCCTTCTTATTTTCTATTCCTTCTTTTCCTCTTCACTCATTGACTCATTCTGCCAAATTTCCTTGCATATCTGTGACATGCTAAGACCTGTGGACTAAGAAAATAATAATGGAAAAAGCAAGATACTTGGAAAATGCTTTACCAGTAATTGAACCTCATATCTTCTGGTATTCCCGCTACTCAGAATAGAGCACAAACTTTCAGCTGTAAGCCACATTGTATTTTTTAGTGTGGTAATTATATGATCTTAGGTTTGCCATTTCTCCCTTTGACCTCAAATTCCCTAAGAATAAGGAACAAAATGTTCTCCAGCTCTAAAAGTTGTTGGTACTACGTCAGGGATGTCTGTATGTATGGGCAGAAATAGATGTTGTGTGTGAATATTTTCCTAATAGTCACATTCTGACTTAGATACGTTCTTATCTTTTCTCATGCAAGAGATAAGAAAGCACAGTTTCAGTTCATTGGCCTCTTCCACTACATATCACTTCCAAATCAGTTGAACCATTTAAATCCTTTGCATTCTTCTTGCAAATAAATAATATGTTGTTTCATTTTGTGTGCTTTTCCCTTTACACAGGCCTCCCAAACAGCTTGGGAGAAAGATAAGGTAGTATACCCATTTTACAGGTGAGAGAGTAAAGGTTGAACTGTTATAACTACTGTCTGCTCAAACTTCTCTGTGCTTCTAAATGGTGCCAAGATATTTTCCTCTCTCAATGACATAAGGCTACAACATAGCCTGAAAGATAGGAGTTAGTTCCTGTCATCAAAGCCTGCATCCCATGAGAACAAAGTCTTAGGATGTTTAAGTCAAAAGGGCTTTGGTAAAGCATAGTTTTAACCCACAGAATAATAAGTCCTTTGGCAGGGAGACGGAATAACAGGAACATACTGTCTGCAAGGAAAAGGCAACTGAATACCACATATATCAAGCAATTCTCTCAGTCTGGGATGAAAGAAATTAGAGCAGGGAAAATCTTACTGTTCGTGGGGCCCTCCGTCCTGTGAAGTACTCATTCAGGTCCTTGCTGTCCTCAGCTGTGCGTTCCCTTCTTCTACTTACCTTCGCCCCTCATTTTTAACCAAAGTGTCTGCAAGGAGCAATCCAGTACACATGTTTCTGATTCATGTACACTTAACTCATCAAGCTGCATTTAGTAAGAGCTATCTAATATCCAAAAATCTTTTGGAGTCTTTCTAGCTCACTTCAAGAAGCCATGGAAAGTTTTTTTTTTTTGTCTCCTTTGTAACAACATGTTCATGCTTGAGTTGAGTACTTGTAAACAAGAATACACACCTGACAATCTTAGTGGATAGGCCTCGTCTGCTTTGAGTTCAAGAAGGACATCTCTGGTTACCAGATTTTCCTGGGCTAAGGGAATAAGGATCCACTTGGAGAATTGAAGAAACGTGGGACAGGGAAACTTGCCCAGAGACAGATCTATGGAGTTGCCATGAGTGCCAGGAGGAAGCACACAGGGTTGCTGAGTTGAGGAAGAGGGATTGCCCAGCTTCTAGAAAAGGAAAGAAGCTACAGAACTGAGAGATGAGAAGGAAACAGTCCCCTAGGGCAAAAGAGCCCAGCTCCAACACAGCTTACCCTAATAACTTCTGTCCCATTCTGAACCTCTGCTGTGGCTTCCCTAGCTGGTCACTGGTCTCATCTAGTGGACCCCATTCTTGTCTAAATTCTGCTGTGGTGTAAACCAGAATAATCATTATAAAATAAAGTGAAAATATATTTTTTTTAAAGAATAACCATTTAAGATAGAAATTAGAGCTTGCTTCTCCTGGCTAAGTTTCTAATGGCTTCTACTTCAGATGAAACCTTAATTTCTTGTTACGATCAACCATCGTCATAGCCAAGCCTTCCCTGGATTCCAGCCTCCTTCCCGTCACTCTGCTCTGCTCCAGCAGAGCATTTGCAGATCTCTTGCTTAGTAGGACAGTCTCTTCCAACCTCCAGATCTCTTCCCTTGGCCAGGCACATCAAGACGTCAGTGAGTCATGTGGTTGATTCTGACTCATTATTTTCTTATTCATTTTTAATTTTTTTTGAGGGCACACCCAAAAGTGCTCAGAATTTACTCCTGGCTACATGCACAAGGTTACTCCTGAAGTGGTTTGGGAGTGTTGGGGATCAATCCTGATGAACCGTGTTGGGGCAAGTGCCCTATATATCCACTGTACTATTGCTCTGTCCTCCTGTTTATTCCTTTTTCATAGTTCCCTTTCCTTATAACTCCGGTTATAGCAGTATTTCTTTTTATGAGTGAGAGAAAATTGATTTTGTTACAGTATGAGGCCAGGTACTGTCCTCATTGGAGTGACTAGGGAATTTTGGCAGCCACCAACTTTTAAGTTTAATGGAAAGCTGAGGAAGTAAAGTGAAGGGGTGTGTGGATAGAGTAGGGATTCCAATTGTATGCTTAACCTCAGCAGTCTGGGAAAATGTCCATTCGTTTGTTTCCTTTAAAACCCTGCCAGAGAAACTGATAGATGGGACCTGAATTGGATCCCTGGTTCGACAGCCCAAATATTTTTTTTGAGATAGAGCTGTTAATGTATCTTACCAGCCTGAGTCATCACATTGACATAAATGACAGAAAATTCTAACTCCTTCAAGATATTTTACATGTCTGGCACTCCAGATATCTCCATCAAATACTTTGATGTTTTTCCTCATTTTTTCTGTGTATATGTGATCCATTAGACATAAATTCTACACAACTAAAGTCTTAATATTTGTGCTTTTTGATATCGCTTTTTCATTCAACTTGTGGCATTTTCATTTTCCTTGTTATAAACAACCCTACATAAATAATTACTTAGTGGATATATAAGATTTGATTCTCTGACTAGCTTATAATTCTCTTAGCCTTTATCTTGGCGCTCAATATTTCCCCTTTTCAATTTCTTATAATATTTTACTATGATTAATATCATGATACATAAATCTCTGAATTTTATATAGATTTGATAAGAATATTTTATAAGAGCACAATGTGTTCAGAAGCAGATAAAAACTGAACATTTTAAAAGATGGTGGTGGTGTTGTCAGATTTATTTTAAAATTATACAACAGAAGACTCCATAAATAATTACTTTCACTTACATGTGTGATTACTAGTTAAGCTGAATTATTTCATGTTTGTTAGCTGCTACACTAGACTCATATATAAAGGGAATTTCTTAAAACTAAATGAAGCGTTTTTTTAATTTAAAGGGAAAATGTTAAAAGTCTAAAAATGATCAAGTTTGAAAAGCTTAAGCTTAGACTATAAGAAAAAAAATTAAATGGCTAATATTATTGTTTACTTAATATATGTCACTTTGTTAAGTGTTTATGTTAAACCATACTTTTTTTTCTCACATAAAACTTTGTTAATTCAGAACCATAATTTTTTTCTCACATGTATATAAAATGATTGGAACACTCTAAACTAAAATTCTCTAGAGGCCAGGGCAGTAGCACAGTGGGTAGGGCATTTGCCTTGAGCGTAGCAGACCCAGGTTAGATCCCCAGCATCCCATATGGAGCACTGCCAGGAGTAATTCCTGAGTGCAGAGCCAGGAGTAACCCCTGAGAATTGCTGGTGTAACCCAAAAAAGCAAATAATAATAATAATAATAATAATAATAATAATAATAATAATAATAAATACTCCAAGAAATGGGCTCATTAAACTAAAAAGGCCTCAAGTAAATTTATTTTCAGGGGTAAAATGATTTTTTTTTTGTATTACCTTAAAGTTTTTTTTTTGCCTTGTTTTCTTTTTTTTAAAATTTTTTATTATACCACCGTGAGACATACAATTACAAAAGGAGTTCATAATTGGTTCTTGGTAATACAGTATTCCAGCACCCATCCCTCCACCAGTGCCCCATTTCCACCACCAATGTACCCCACCCCTTCCCGCCCACCCCCAGGCTGCCTCAATAGCAGGTAGCCCAGATTCCTCTCTTTCTCTCTCTCTCTCTCTTTCTCTGTCTCTCCATCTCTCTCCCTCTTCTTTTACACATTGTGGCTAGCCCTGCAGATATTTAGAGTTTATCACTTAAGTTTCTTTGTGTATATTCAATGGTGAGTTTTAATCTGCCATTACCATTTCAGGGATAAAATGATTCTAAACGCCAAAGGACATGTTTTCTATTTCTTCACCCTGACTTGCTTTATGTTTACTTCCATTTCAATGAATGGTTGTCCCAAAGCCTGGATTGAAGTCTTACTATATCCTGTTAACACTCATCAGGGCACATTTCAATAGTCATGGCTTGAAACAATGCTTTTTATAGGCCTGATCTTAGTTACTTTTAACGAGAATAAAGGGCAGAAGTCTAAAGGAAATTTGGGGCCTGGGATGAAGAGAAAGAGCTTGTTTGTCGGCTACAAATTCACATAGCTAGTAGACAGCAGAAATGATCCAAATGAAGTTCCCATCTATCTGACCTTAGCAAATGCATGGAAGAGTTTGATGTCCTCAAATCTCTCTTTCAAAGATTTTGCACACTAGTCCTTTGGAGACTGACATTTTACCTGAGCTTGTCCTTTAGCTCTGCATAGTCACATTATCACATTGTTTCAGCTTGAATATACTCATTCATTCATTGGGCCTGAAGAGGAGATTTCCATTCATTCCGGCTTTTGGTTTAGTGAACTTAATGGTTCAGAACAGCATTTCTCAGTTGGATGCAATATAGCTCCTTAAGTGCTCCTAGTACATTAAAAGGGGATCATAGGTGAAAATAATATAAAGGGGAGCCACAGTATGAGACCAGTAGGAAAGAGGGTGTTTCACAGGAATCAGATCAGAAGAAGGCTACAGTTGGGGAAAGGCTGGAAAACACTGGTTCAGAGTACAGAATTTGAAAAGAATGCTGGTGTGGATTCAGACCTCATCTCTGTGTGCCTTGAAATATTACTTAAGCTGATAAAGTATTGGTTTCCTCATCTGAAAATGTATTCAGTAATAGTCTCTATGTTGTCAAACTTGGGCGAACTAATCATAAAATATGTTGCAGTTCATATTTTTTCCGTCATTGATATAAACCCCAGGAGTGATCAGTTATTTGGTAAAAATAAAGGGCATTGTCAACAAACCCTCATTGACTGTACCCCCACTTCTACCCAGACTCAGGAATGGTCAGGTACAATTTGAAAATCTGATTTCTTTAACACCTGATAATGAGACAACTAAAGCAAGGAAGATCATTCTTTCATAGCAGATGATATGACTCTTCATATTAAAATTCCTTCTGGTATCATGGAAGTGGATGCTACAAAAAATAATTTATTGTTGTTTCTTAACACACGAGCCTTTTATGTTCTTTATTCTTAGTAATGTGTTTCCCCTGAAATCTACTTTTATTTTTCTATTTGTATTTGCATGCTCCAGATAAAATTATTGTTTTTTTCCTGAGAAAACTCTGCTTCACTCTATATTTTGAAATTATAGAAAATTGATAACAGGTTTATTTATGGGAAAGGAAACATCTCAGAATAAGTGACTGCTCTAATCCCAGAGAATCACTGGATGTGGCTCCAAAACCCAAGCCTCCCTCCTCTGTACCTGCCTCTCCCCCCGCACACAAAGTGTATACTAAGAACAGTGGTAGTAATATTTGTGTTGGTAATCTAGAGAAATAACCAATAGGCTATATATGAAGATTATATAAAGAGACATTTTATGAAATATTGGCTTATTTTGTGGGACTATAAAACCCAACCATATGTAGCCCCTAAGCTGGAGGTATTGGAAACTAATTCTAAATCCAAACTGGGGACAGAAGAACCAGAGGACTCAATGATGAGTTCCATCCCAAGTTACAAGGATCACAAGTCAGAAGTACCAGAAGACCATGCTCCAGTTCAAGGAGAGAAGAAATGTGTCCTCAACATAGCAAATGATTCTTTCCCCATCACTTAGGATACCTAAGTTATTGAGAGTACTGAGTCAGTGCTCATCTGTACTGAAAACAACCACATCCATACACTCAGATGCAATGTTTATGAGATACCTGAACCTTCTTTAGTCTAGTAAGCTGACATATAAAATTAAGCATCATACCTAAACTCCTAAAATCTTGATTATGTACAAAATATATAAAATAAAGGTAGCTGTGTCTTTCTCCATAGCTGCATTTAAATGGAAAGACCATGAATTAGTGACTGTTTGGTATGTCCCTTTTTAAAAAAGATTTATTTATAAATAAATAAAAGAGAATGCTATTCGGGTCTCCCAAAGAGGAATCAAAAGAGTTATGCTTGGAATATCACTCCTCACTCAAGTGAGAGAAGGAATCTGGAGTTCCGACCTCCATCAATGATCCAGAGAGAGGGATGCTGTCTCATTTGCCAAGGCATTGAAAATCAGATGGGCTGGACATGTAATGCACTTTGGAGATGACCGCTGATCTAGAGCCATTATCGACTGGATCCCACGGGCGTCAAAAGATCACGTGACCGCCTACCTACAAGATGGTCAGACTTCTTCAACAAGACCCTGAGCGAATGGCTTTTAGGCTCTTCATATTCCTGAAGCAAGCAGATGCCATTGGGCTACACTGGCACGTGGTAGGGTCAAATGGAAACGTTACTGTCACCCCCTCGAGCAAATCGATGAATAGCGGGATGTCAAGTGATCAAGTGATTAAGTCAGCTCTTGGTTCTTGAACTTCTCAAGAAACAAATATAAATTCAGGAGTCAATTCCAAGACTTTTTTCTTCCTAAGAATTAAACTGTTGTATACTTAAGACTAATTTTTCATAGGATATTCAGAAATAAAGTGCATATTTGAGTTAATATTAATAATTTCTGTTTATGTAATTTTCAGTGATAGCTAAGTACTTCCCAGACATGTTTTGGTAATAAGAAGCATAGGATTTTGACTTGCAAAATGTCAGTCTTGTAATTTTTATGATTTTAGTTAGAACCATTTCTTACATGCCTGTATGCCTATAGCATTATCCTATGGCAGTAGAAAAATGACAATGAAGGTGTAATAATGATGACTGTGTTTCTCATATATTGAACACCTACTATGTGTCAAGTATAGGTGCTAGAGTATATTTCTTCATATGTTCCTAACTGTCACCCCGAGGCATTAAGTATTCTTTATCTCCATTTTGCAGAGAATGACATTGAAATTTAAAGGCTTGTGTCCAAAGTCTCATGATTGCAAGTAACAAGATCACAATCAGACCCAAAATACAGCTAACTTCAAATTTATACTGCTTTACAACTGAGTTCAGCTCCTTCAAGTTTGAGTTTTAGGATTGTGGCTCACTTCCAATAGGATCAATTTTATTGTTTTGTTTTGGTGTCATATTCAGTGGTGTGAAGGGACTACTCCCGGATCAGTGCCAGGGAGTCATGTGGGTGCTGGGAGTCAAACCCTTCCCTTCTTTATGTCAGCATGCAAAGCACTAAGTAAGTCTGCTGAGCTCTCTCCCCACCTCTCTTGCTTTCTTCCTCTCTTGCTGTCCTTCTCTCTCTCTCTCTCTCTCTCTCTCTCTCTCTCTCTCCTCTCTCTTCTCCTCTCCCTCCCTAGAAGCATACATTTTCCCTACTTTATTTAAACACTGTGGTTTACAAAGTTGTTCAGATGATTTGTTATAGGCACTCAGTATTCCAACACCAATCCCACCACACTGTCATACTCCACTCACCATTGTCTCCATTTCCCAACCACCCCTCATGCTTGCCCCCACAGCAAGCCCACAGTAATTTATTTTGTATGTCTTGTAGAACCATTCTTTTTATTAAACCACTGTGAGACAGACTGTTACAAAGGTGTTCATGATTGGGTTTCAGTCATACATTGTTCCAAAACCCATCCCTCCACCAGTGCCCAGTTCCCAACACTAATGCCCCCTGTTTCCCCCAACCTATCTCTACGGCAGGTACTTTTCTGCTCTCTCGCTTTCTCTCTCTCTCTCTCTCCTCCCGCACTCCCTCTCTGTCTCTCTGTCTCTGTCTCTCTATGTCTGTCTCTCTTTGTCCTCCCATTCTTTTGCACATTGTAGTTTTTAACCCAAATTGTCCACCAGAGAATGACAGTAATTTTGCTCAAAGCCTGATGTTAATGGTACAGATACATTATGAGGGAGAAATACTGAGTCAGGTGAGCTGTATAGTGTTTCTGATCGCATGAGACAAAGGAAGCCTATACCTCCTCACACTTTTCAATATATTGCTCTCTCAATAAGAGTAAGAGATAAGACCTACCTAGTCTAGCAACATGCCCGATGATGAGTGCTTTTAAAAGGACCTTAGGAAAGCTATCACTTGCTAAGGAAGCATCAAAAGAAATAAACTAGCTCCCTATGATCAACTCATTATTTTGAAAAGCAAATCCCAGCTAAAAAAAAAATAGGCACCTTGAATTTTGCATCCACAGCATAGCAAAATCATCAAAGCAGTTTATATCTTATTCTGAATTCTAGCTCCCTGGCTTTCTCAAGAAGAATGCCGGGAAATGCAAGTCAGGTCCTGGTGTGCTGGCTCCCCCAGTGGAACTTTCCCTTCCCGCTGTGATACCCCCTCCTGCAGTCACCCCCTTGGATCTAAGTTTCTCAAAATCCCCAAATTAGGTATTAAGTACATGTTTATCCCATCATGATTTTCTCCTCTAATCTGGGAGATAAGAATAACAGAAAGAAAAGGCTGTTTGTAGTCTCATTTTATCCTCTACCATCCCCAAAGTAAACTTCAGAATGTGGCTGATGTCACGCCTCCTCTTTCTTCATTCCGATCCATCTAAACAGGACAACTTGGAGGGTGGACCCCACATACAGCTCCAGTTCAGAAAAGTCACCATTGCTCTAGGACTGTGCCGACTGACACTGAGTATGTGTCCAGCCTATCACCAGTATTTAAAAAGAAACGAAAAAAGCAAAACAAAAAATAACTGGTCCTATTTCAAACACTACGGAATGGATTATTTATTGGCAAGCATAACTCTGACAGTTGATAACCCACAGGCAGCTTGTAAGATGCCTTATAACTGAGTACAAATAGTCATAAACAAATTTTGAAAGCCTGAAACTCCTTTGAGAATGGGTTCATGGAAACAGTCTCCTTTTGTCTTAAACTGACTTGAAATGAGAACGTGAAAAAATAAGGTCAAACTATGACATTTATTTTAAAAGATAAGCAAGATAAAACTTAAAGGTGAAAGATTCATTTTGCATGAAGTTTTCTTCTTTCTTTTTTAAGACATTAAATGAACAATGGAACACTCTGGTCACCAGAGTTAAAGCTATGGGGCTTTTGTTTTGACTTGGTTTGGGATTTGGGCCACACCCAGCTGCTCTTCCTCAGTGATCATTCCTGGTGGTGCACAGGGGACTATATGGGGTGTTGGAGATTGAATCCAGGTCAGCCACACCTTCACCATAATGCTATCCCTCCAGCTCCCTCGAGGGCTTTAGTTAGAGATATTTTATTTTATTTTTTGGGGGGTCACACCCGGCAATGCTCAGGGGTTTCTCCTGGCTCTGCACTCAGGAGTTACTCCTGGCAGTGCTCGGGAACCATATGGGATGTCGGGGATCGAACCCGGGCGGCACAGGCCAGCCCGCGTGCAAGGCAAACACCTTCCCGCTGAGCTATCGCTCCGGCCCCAGTTCGAGATATTTTAATCAGCACTGACTTTTCTCAGTTCTTGGGTGGCAGATTTGCCTATACCTCCATTAACAGCCTTCTGTCTCTATTGGGCTGTGCTGGTGGATGGACTGATGGAAGCATGGCCTCGGACTTCACAAGCCTGAAAGGTCAGGTTTTGTCGAGGAAAGGTCATGGCAAATTAGACTAGGTTCAATTTAAAGACCTCTTTAGTTCTTTACTTCTGTATGACATCAGTTTTTCTGCCTATTGTTCTGAAATTCCACTTTCCAAACAGAATAAAAGTTAAACCCCATAGAGAGAGGAAAAAAATATGCATGCTGAGCAATGTTCTTTCCCTGGTGATGTTGCAAAGAAGTTTTCCTTAAATAAAATTCAAATAGAGGTTTGCTCATAATGAAAGCGTGTGGTATTATCAGAGAGTCTCTGTTTTTACCCAAACAGCATAAGGCTTTGGGCTTCGTGATGTTTCTCTAAATAGTCTTTGGTTTTTGTAGTTGAAAACTGACAACATAAAGGCATTTATTGACTTGGCATTCAGAGGATAGAATGACACGCCCCATCCTGATGCCTGTATTTTTTCCCTTTCAACCTTCCTCCTCGCTCTGTTTCTCCCCAAACAAACTCAGATTTAAAACTCTGAGCATCTAACACAGAGGTAGACAGTCTTTTCTGGCAAGAAAATGGTAGGTTTGGAATTAGGAACTGCCCTTGTGACTCTATCTAAGGTTCATATCATTTTCTTTGAAGATCAGAATGGTATCAGTGGGTTTAGAATGAGTCCATTTGTAAATTGTGGGGATTTTGTTGTTTTAGGGTCTCAGTGATGCTCAGGGAACACTCTTGGCAGTGCTTCGGAAACCATATGCGTTGCTAGGGAATTAGCCCAGGTCAACCTCATGCAAGTCTATTGTCTTAACCCTGTATTGTCTACCTTTCAAGATCCTAAAATAAAAATTATGTAAAGGGCTATAAGAAATAATCATGGAAATGGTGTAGCATTGTGAAAACTCACTCACAGTTTCTGGGCCTCAATTCCCACATCTGTAAATTTGAGTACAAATGCAGTGGTACCCCAGATTGCTGTTCTTTGGAATCACCATAAGAGCTTTTAACAATCGTGATGTCCAGGTTAGTCATCAGACTGATTAACCCTAATACTTCACAGTGGGAGCCAGCATTGTTTTAAGATCCCCATGTGATTCCAGGGTGCAACATGTTAAAAAATCTAACAGAAATCTACAGTTTAGCCAATATGTTTTCCACATTCTAAATGCCCCTCCTCAAGTTTTCACTTGTTCAGCTCTATTATGAGACTGAAGCTATTAACAACTTATTGATAGTTTCAATGCAAGCACAATCAAAATCCTAGTGGACTTTGTGGTGACAGTTAACATACTAATTCTAAATTCTTCATTAAAATTCAAATTGTTAGGGCCAGTGCACGAAGACCACTCAGGTTCAACCTTCAGCACCACATATGGTCCCAAAGCCCCACTTGGAGTGACTGCTGAGCACAGAACCAGGACTAAGCCCTGAGCACTGCTGGGTGTGGCCACAAAATAACCACTGACATACACACACAAAATTTAAATAGTTATGTTGGTTTCAAGCAGTTCAAAATAGAAAAAGCCATCCTACAAAAAAGAGAAAATATTTAAAAGTCTAAATCTATATCATTGCAGATGAAGTATATTAATCTAAGTAGAAACCAGTTGATCAATGAAATAGAGTATATGTTCCATCATTGCACCTCACTTGCTTATACAACCAATTGATTTTCAACAAAAGAGCCAAAGCCATTCAGGAAAGGAAATAATTTCAATGAACTTAACTGGAACAACCGAACAGTGATGGAGAGGGGAAAATGAATCTCAATCCTCATATCATGCCAAACATAAAAATAATTAATTTGATGTGGAATACAGAGCTTATATGTAAGCTAACACTATAACGCTTCTAAAAAGAAAGCATAAAATAAAGAGTGTCAAAGACATCCTAAAACAGGACAAAAATGTAATAACCATAACAAGATAAATTAAAAATTTAAAAAGACTCCATTAAAATTTTCAGTAGGCAAACTGCAAACTGTGGGTGGGAAGACTTCACATTACACAGCACTTTTATTCAAAAGATACAAAGAGCTCCAAAATTCAATTTTAAAAGATCAGTAAAATGTGCAAACTACTTAAACAAACACCACAAATATAATGTAAATTATGAGTAAGCATGTAAAAATACTGAAACTCATTAGAAGCAAAGTAAATGCAAACACTAAAATGTAATGAAATACACATTAGAATGGCTAAAATCAAAAGCTGAAAAAATTAAATGTTGGCAGAGATGTATAGTACTTGAATTCCAATACATTGCTTATGGGAGTATAAAATTGTGTAATTATATTAGAAAAAATATTTAGCAACTTCTTATCAGATTAGACACATGAGTACTCTGTGACCTAGCAGTTCACTATTTCCAATTTATCTCAGATAAATTAAAAAAACATGGCAGTAGAAAAACTTGCACATAAATATTTATAGAATGTGTATTTGTAATAGCTTCAAACTAGAAATAACCAAAATATCTATCATTAGACTATGAAAAAACAAATTGTGATATATTCTTATTTTGCAATTAAAAGAACTAGTAGGATATTCCACAGTACCGATGAATCTCAAAACTATGTTGAAAGAAAGGCACTAACCACAACTCAATAAATAGTGGGATTGAATGATAAAATCTCAATCATTATTGTGTACAGTAGACTAGCACTCTCCCGGGTGCTAGCAATTGATAGCAGTGTATGTCATATGTGTCTGTGTTTTCAAAACATTTGTTAAAATTCATCACACTTAATTAAGCTCTTTGTATAAATTATGCCTCAAAAAATTTTGAATTTAGGACTATTTTTTTATAGACTGTAAAGTGCTATGTTCTAAGTAGGAAATGTTTTCACTACTAAAGTTGTAAAGAAAAATGCTTGAGTAGGTTAGCTGATCAAAACAATGTTTAAAAAAAATCACCTGGCAGGAAATATCCATTATCATTTGGATATTTGTTGTGGCTGATCCAATATGAGTTTGTTTCATAACTTAAAAGATCAATTCATACAGTCACTATCACTATCTATCACTATCTTCCCGTTAATCATCTATTTGCTAGAGCAGGCACCAGTAATATCTCCATATGTCCTGTCTCATGCTAGTAGAACCCAAAGGCATCCGCTTGCTCCAGGAACATAAAGAGCCTCAAACCATTATATTAGGTCATGGGAATGACCTAATATAAATGTTACTGGTATTTGGCATATCAAATACCAAACGAGCAGCTTGCCAGGCTTGCCATGCGATTCATACAGTATCATCTAATTATTTATTCTAGCAATAAGAATAATGTAGTACAAAGGTAATTTAGTATATGAACATATAGAAGTTGAGCCTTGACAATTTGGCACTAATTTACTTTACATATCATAATTGCTGGCAATTTTATCAAGGTGGCTTTGAACTGAAGTTAAAGATATGGACACTATCATATAATTACTGTTTTTGGCATATTGAATACATGCAGTAATCCAAAAGTGTGTGCTTGGCACTATTAATTCAAAACATAATTTAAATAAAATCTCAGTTAAGAGAGTCCACAAGGTGTTGTAAATATTGGACTGCAGTCCATGCCTGGCATGTGTGAGACCCTAGTTCAATCTCTGAAACAGTGTTCTCCCCTCAGCACCACTGGGTGTGGTAGCTGAGCTTTTAGCATCAGAGTGATAGGCCCAAACACGGAAAACATTCAGGCCCACACTGCTGGGCAAATATCCCCAAGAGTGATCCTGGGGCATTCAGCACCTCTGGGTGTGTCCCCAGTGTAGGAAAAAAACTGTCCTGGAGTAAAAGTTCCTTTCCCACTTCACACACACACACACACACACACACACACACACACACACACACACACACACACCCTACCTGTTCCCAACCTGGGAGCAGCTTTAGTTTGCAAATCCACCCAGAAGTAGCATTCCCACTGGCCCTCAAGTATAAATACTCAACAGAAAACCCCTTTTCAATCTCCTTTCTGACCAAACCAGCTGTGTGAAATACTGGACTAAACCGTAGTGCCAACAGGACTCAGTGTTAAATCTAGACTTCTTCCCTTACTCCTCCTCCTACCCACTCTGCACATCATTTTGTCAGGGGTAGCCCCAACCTAAGTTCTTAGATGCTCCAGTAATTAGATAGGTTTTATACCCAATACAATGAACCTTTCTTCAGAGCACTTAATCAGGCATCAGGGCACATCTGTTTGTAAAGGGGGAGGTCATTGAGGGCGTCATTCACTATTAATTCCAATACTTAATACTGGGGGTGCCATATGCATTTTGTAGACAGTGAATGAACAGTGACCTCAGGGTGTAATCATAATGATTAAATGATGTCAGGTGTTCAGAGTTACAGCAGAGCACTTAACACTTAGATTGAGCTTCTTCCCTTAGGGAAGTCTTTCTTTTCTTGTTCTTTTTTGACTGTCATTATCCAGCCCCTTTCAAAACTAGGAAATAATCTGACATTACTTATCACTAGTAAGTGACCCCACACGATCAGGCCAGTTATTCTCAACATCTGGACTACATAGGTGTTCAGAGCTCCACCCAAGGGAGAAGCCAATCTCTGCCCATTGAGGTTCATCAGTAAATGCATGAGATGAGAGCCTACTACTGAAAGTGTACCACCTACATGGCAGAGCCTGGCAAGTTACCCGTGTTGCATTTGATATGCCAAAAACCAGTAACAATTATAGACCTCATTCCCATGACCTGAAGGAATGGTTTGAGGCTCTTCGTGTTCCTGGAGCGAGCAGATGCCCTTGGGCTACACTTGCTCTGGACAGAACTTATGAAGATGTTACTGGTACCCCCTGCATGGCAAGCCTGGCAAGCTGCCCTGTTTTATTTGATATGCCAAATACCAGTAACAATTATATTAGTTCATTCCCATGACCTAATATAATGGTTTGAGGCTCTTTATGTTCCTGGAGCGAATAGATGCCCTTGGGCTCTACTAGCATGAGACAGGACTTATGGAGATATTACTGGTGCCCGCTCGAGCAAATAGATGATCTACGGGAGGATAGTGATAGTGATAGTGACTGGTGCCCGCTTGAGCAAATCGATGAACAACAGGAAGACAAGTGATACAAGTGATATTTATCACTGTAATAAGACTGCTGACACTGTAAATCTGGTATATGTGTTTCCTTACCCAGAACAGACATCAAGATTCTCTAATGTTTCAGGAATCGGGGCTAGAAAGAGCTTAAAGTGCTAGAGAGCATACGTTGCAAGCAGGAGGCCCTGGTTCAATCTTCAATAACACATAGCCCTCCTAGCATTGTTGAGAGCACAAAAGTTCACCAAAAGTGGCCCCTAACCTAAATAAAGGGTATTTCTGAGGAACTAACTACATGATATTTTATAAGATTTGCAGAGAGGTCTTGTAGAAATTGCGAGTGTACTTGTGTGTGGGGTGTGTGTGTATATATGTATATAATGAAATACTTATATGTGAATGAGAGTAATGGGAGTATCAAACACACACACATCGAAGCAAACTTATGAAATTCTAACCATAGCCTAAAATGTCATAAATTTTATTTCTAGAAAACAAAAGGTATAACATTTCCCGTTTTAATTCACCTTTTTAACTTGTCTTAGAAGGGGCAACATCAAAATATTCATAAGATCTTTTATTTCCCTCTCTTTTTATCTTAGAAAAAATCTTTTTTAATTTTCTTAATTCTATCACAACTTATTGAGAAATGACAGCTATGCAGTTAGTCATGAATCATAGAACTAGAAGAAAACTAAATTACTCTACAGATCATTACTACTCTAAGCCACAAACTCTTTAGCTCTCAAAGCAATAAAATAGAGAAACTGAAAAATAAAAGTTTAATATACTCAAATTGGAAAGAAGTGCTCGTTGTTACTATAGAAGTAAATGCAGAACAATCACCCATGGAAGGATATCTGACATCATGTACAAAATTACAGCTGCATGTAAACCACAGTGCTACTTTTTATTTCTCCCTTTTTATCTTTACAAATTAACCAGTCTACCTTCCTAACTATAGAATCCAGTCAAGGCTAATGATTTTCCATTTATTTTGAATGAATTTCACTTACTGTAATAGATCAGCCTGGCCTTAAACCAGAAGGGAAGGGAGGTCACACTGGACGACTTTTTGAGGATTCGTAATGTGGTGTCCAGTTTTTGTGGCAGTTCCACGTAGGCAGTGTGTGTGTGAATACCCAGTCATGTGGAAAAGAGAGTTTCTTCATAAAAGTCATGGTCAGGGAACTTAGTTTTTTGTTTTTGTTCTGGTTTTGTTTTGCTTTTTGGATCACACTTGGCAATACTCAGGGGTTACTCCTGGCTCTCAGGAATTACTCCTGGCGGTGCTTGGGGACTATATGGGATGCCAAGGAATTGAACCTGGGTCAGCCACATGCAAGGCAAATGGACTTCCGCTCTGGCCCCTGGTCAGGTAACTTTGAAGACCACTGCTCTATGCACCCCAAATGCCTGCATCAACACAGGTGAGATAGTCCAAATCTAACCACCAGAGTGCAGGACCTTGGATATGTTGATGTAAAGAGGGCAAGAGGTTCCAAAATAAAGGAGAAATCTTCAAGGATCCCTAAAGAGACAAATTTCTAGTTACTAGTGAGTATGAGGCAGACTGGACCAGTTGGCAAGATGAAGGTAGGATCTCACAGTCACTGCGATCATTAGAGTCTCGTTAAAGGCCATCATCCCCCCAGCATCCTCCCCACTGTGCCTTTCCCATAGTCCTTTTCTTGATGTTCTGCCCTTTCCCCCCTATGCATGTATATGCATGCACACACGCACTCAGTTTTACACTTGCACACGCCCCTTCTAGATAACTCGTTATACCACATTACATCTTTAGCCTGCTTCTAGGTAAGGAAATGCTGGAAATAGAATTGGTAGTTGAAATATGCCCTCTTGGTGAGGAGATTCTCAGAGTTGAATCAATGTAATGCTGATCTCTTTTCTTCCTTGGCTTTTCTCACATTAGGACTATGCCTCCCACCTCTGCATGAGGGAATTACATCCTGTCCCTGTACCCCCATCTTTGGCTTTTGTGAATATCACTGTTTCACACAGAGACTCCCTGATTAGATCTCCAAGCTCTTCTTCCTAGATGTCACCCCCCCCCCGTCTCCTGTTCCTGCCTATCACCCAGTGTTAACCACATCTCAAAATCCCCATTTATCCTATCTACAAGCATTTGCTGAGAGTTCTTCTATGTAACACCTTCTTTCATGTCAAAAGCTTCCTGGTGTGAAGTCACTTTTCCAATACCCAACCCTGCCTGCTTGGCGAACTGTCTTCCTGTACATTCCAGTGGCTCATCCTTTAGTTCTAGAGTTTTAACTTAACATAGACTAGATGTTTCCTACCCCAAGCATTATCTTGAACTTCCAGAATGGAAAGCTTTCCTTTGCATGATAGGCATAAGAGCCAACTATGTCATCTTCCCTGAATTTCAGCTATCTGTTGCTACTTAAAAACCCACCCCAGACTTAGAGACTTAAGCTGGTAAGGATTATTTCTTATTCCTTGTGATTCCTGCAGTTTAGAAATTTAGTGGGTGTTTTGTGGATGACTTGTCTCTGCCCCAGAATGTCTGGGGTTTCAGCGGGAAGATTCAGACTTTGAGGTCTGAAATTTTCCAAAGTATAACAGGAGATTCATGCTGGTGGTAAGGGAGGACTTAGAAGTACTAGAAACATCCCCACATGGTCTCTTGACTGACTTTTCCTCACTGCAATGTGAATCCTGAGTCAATGATCCAAGCTCACTTAGCATCCACACAGCATCCCTGACCCCTTCTCCACTAAGCAAGTAAACTGCAAGCCACTGTCAAAATTCAAGGTCAAAGGATATTAGAGTCCCACCCTCAATGGAATAAATGTGGCCACATCCTAAGAAGATCATGGGGTATATAGATACCATCTTTGGAAGTATTACTAGACCCTTTGTCGAAGCATCCTACTAGGCAACCTTAGAAAAATGCTGCCATCATCATTATGACCTTCTATCCAAATATCCATGAAGAAGTTCCTAGATTTTGACAGGGAATGATAATTTTCTAATCAGAAATCCTACTGTATATCCTTAGAGTTGTGTCATTATAGTTTCAAACACTTCTGCATTTGATTCTGAGGAAACCCTGAGATAGACTTTACAATCCCCATTACACAATGAGAAGAAAGAACAAGCCAGTAAAAATGTCTCCAGAGTGATAGGGCTGAGTTTCAGGGTGGTCAGTGAAATCAGATTTATCTGCATTGACAGCTCTACCAATGCAAGCAGCAAGGTATTGGAGTTTTAGTCCAGATTTTGCTCCACACTAGTGCAGGTTTGACACCTGGATCTATAGCTTAATGGCTATGGAAGAAGAAGTGAACTTCTTTGAGTGTCTGTACTCACCTCTAGAATGAAGGCAATAAACTTCATACCTGTGTTTAGTTTTTGCCATGGAATGAACACTTCATAAAGTCTTCTTCATAAAGTGCCTGGCATATTTTAGGACCCCAAAATTTGCTGAGAAGTTAATTTTTAATGATGGCCATCGTGATCTAATGACACCACCTATTTAAAGCATGCCCTTTGAGAACTATATGTATTGTGTCCAAGACAAATGGGAGATACTCTGCAATTGGATGCAAAAGGAAACCCATCCTCAAAATGCTTCTGCAAGCTGGTTTTCATAGATCTTTCCTCAAAGAGAAATACACAGATTGACTGCTTAAAGGAATCTTTACAAAGGGCAGCCAAATTACAAATTCAGCTATACAAACTTTATTGCATGGAGTCACTTACTTGCCACTTATCTTCCCATTGTTCATCGATTTGCTCAAGCGGGCACCAGTAATGTCTCCATTCGTTGGGAATGAGATCTATTAGTGTTACTGTTTTTGGCATATCGAATACACCAATTGCATTGAGATATGCTTCTGCTTCAAAGGTTAAATGGAAACATGAAGATTTGCTTTATGAGAAAGAGCAGGAATTGGGGTTGCTGTTTCATGGTTCTGGGGTTAATCAATGTTTGGTGGCTGGGGAAATCCAAGGTGAGTATTTTGAGAGGCTTCAGTGAGTCAAAATGGCTACCATTGAGATTTAACATTGTATTGTGACCAGTGTTGTGAAGGTGGACCCTAAGTCATTACAAGGCCCTACCAATTTTTGCTCTCATTGTTTTAAGAGAGTAAAACAATGAGACTCATTGTTTCAAGAGGTTGTAGTGGCAAAGGCTACTGAATGTTTGTCATTAATGGGAGACAAGAGAAGGGATTAAATTAATTAGCATGTATAATACTGAGAATTGAGCCAGATAGTCAGGATCTACTATGAAAGTTCTAGAAACTGTCTCAGAGACTATGGTTAAAAAGTCATTTTGTTTGAGGTCAAAAATAATTTTCCTGGAGTGTCAGAGAGCTCAATGGCAAAAGTGCCTGCTTTGAGACCATTAAGCTGAAGAGTACAATCTCTGGCACCAATGGCTGAGTGTTCAACTTCCTCTTCCTTTTCCCAGGTATCTATTCTCCTTTCCCCTTCCTTCTTCAGTATCTTTGTTTTTCCCCACTCCCCTTCCTCTCTTTTTGCCCTCTCCCTCTCTCTCTCTCTCTCTCTCTCTCTCTCTCTCTCTCTCTCTCTCTCTCTCTCTCTCTCCCCCCCTACCCCCCTCTCTCTCCCTCCATCTCACTCTCTTTACTCTTTCTGCAACTCTTGCTCCTAGGAGACTTTTTTGACAGAACCATGAACACTATAGAATAATACTTCACTATTAATGGAACAATTTATACAGGAACTTCAATAGCTCCTGGTGGAACCTTTTTCCTCTCTGGGATTTATTTTCTCCACTGATAAATCAAGCATGTCATATGGATACTATAAGAGTTGAAAGAGCTCTTGAAAGATAGAAGTTTCCCTAAGCCATATTGATTTAAGAGTACATACAGCATATGATCTCTTAGATCAGCTTTGTGTGTGCCTTGATGCAGCAATACTTTTAGAATTTTGGAATTATGTTCAATTCATGCATGAAGGTTTCGCCCGACAATACTCTTTTCACTAGGGAGACACACTAGCTAAATATCCAACTTATAATGAAGTATCGTATCCATCTGGCACTCTAACTAAAGATATCTTAGCAATTCAAAGTGAAAGTATTCAGTTTTCTGTTAGTAGTCCAGCTTAGGCAAAAGGTAACTTAGTCTAGTCACCAGTGCTTGCTGACTGTCTCTCACGCCTCAATTTATATTGATTTGCAGATATTTGGAGTACTATTTGATATTAAAATTACACTTTTAAACAAGGTCTGATTTCATTCCCTCCCCTTTGTGAAAATTAATGACAAGAAGAAAAGCTTTCCTGAATGCCTGGCTCCACTCACCAGGCTGTGAGAGAGATGATGCTTTAGAGAACATTGAGATAATAAGGATTGAAATGCCCCAATTTGATTTAGAGAGGCAAAGAAATTGTCTCAAACTCACATGCCCTTCAACTCTAAAAAGCAGGAGCTCCAGTGTATAGAAGACAGCCTGGACCTAGTCATCTCATTCCATGTTGAGAATTAACCAGAACAAAGAGAACCCAGTTGAAACTCTCAGTCATTCTGGGAGTGGTGATGTGCCTCCAGGAAGGAGTATGCCACTGGATTATATTAGTGATTTGTGTGTTTTTTGGTCCTTTATCCATGGCTTTGAATAATCTGTTCAATATTTCTAAAGTTATCCAATTTCACCTTTATAAAGCTCTTTGGGTGGTGCTTTAATTCATCCCCTGACTGAACACATGATCCTGTATTTTGATTAGGCTTGCTTTCCTAATGCCAAAATCAGCATCAAATTGGGAGGTGAAAGCTGAAAGTAACCAGGAAAATTCACTTCCCAAGTAGGGCAGATCATTCCAGTCAGTGTACATGGACCATGTCAATGTACATGGACTATCCTACTGTTAGTACTGACCTTCTGATGCTCACATGGATAAAAGCCCAAAGAACACTTGGGGCCTAGTTGCAATGTTGCTTATTTTATTACAGCTAACTTAGCCTTGGCTTCATCTAGCTGGGGTGATCTAACAGGCACTGGGCAGCTGCCTGTTATACAACCTTAGGTAGCCTTCACTTCTTGCCCAACTTGGCCTATTCTCCTTTGCTGCAGGCCTTGGAAATTAATAGCCAGGCCAGTAGGTGGCCTGGAAACTCAGCAGGCTACTGGGTCTTCCCATAAGCCAACCAAAAAATTCCCCAGTTTTCCTTTAAATAATGGAAGAGTCATGGATTCTGAAACATGGTCCAGAGGAAACTGTTGAAGTGCCCTCTTTTATTCATCTGCTTCTCTAAAGTACCTTTTTGATGCCAAATACATGTTTTGAAAACTAATGGTCAAATGACCCCAGACCAACGAAGAACCAGAGCTAAATAGCTTGACAAATGTCCCTCAACCCACCTGATTACATGGAATTCTCCAACTGTTGTGACAGATTCTCAATTTTTTTCTAGAGCTGCTGTCAGTATTTTGTTCTTCATTTTAGGAGCACTCATGAGAGCCAATTGGGTGGCATCTGATTACGAGTATGTTGGTGAACTGAGTCCGATGCCTGTTAGGATACAGTGATACTTGGTTTCCTGGGGAGTTCAACTGAACTGACTTAGAGGGGAGGACCTAATAATTGCAGGGGGAAACAAACAAACAACAGCAAAAAATAAACACCAGTAATCTCCATCCTGTCCCATCTTTAAGCTACTTCCATGAAACAAAGGTAATGTGGTGAAAAGCAACATTGGGTTTCCTTTTCATAGCGTGTAGACTTATAGAAGTTAAGGACCATGCCTGGGAGAATCGTTCTGCCTAAGTGGGCCTACCACATCCCAGAAGCAACCTATCTGGAGAAATAGAATATTCATTCCCGCATTCCTTCTGTATCTGTACACAGTCCTCCTAGAAAGACAAGGTGCAGACATACTGTTTGTCTTCTCCAGAGTTTTCTGTCACTGAACCAGGTAGTTTCTCTCATGGCCTCTGTAACACTTCTCACTAGCATCTACATTCCTTTAACCACTGGAAAGCAAATCAAATAGTAGTAGGCTGTCTATGCAAAGTAGAATTCGATTAAATAGCAAAGCTGCCATCTCACCTAGCTAACCCTTGCATGTCGGAAAAGACCACTAGAAGGCAGCCTGCCTGGACTGTTAACTCAACAGTAGGAAAGAGCTCCTTATGCTGAAAAGGCAACCTTAAAAGCCCTGATAGAGTCATGCTTTTCACCCTGTTCCTTTGGCAATGACACCCTCCACCTGAGTTGTTTTGCCCTATACACTCATTGATTCACTGCACATTCATCCTTTCAAACAACATACAATTTTTTGGGCACTAATTTATACACCAGTGACTTTTCATTTCACATACCCATTCATTCAGAAATTATTTTTAATTACTTATGAGCAAAATAGTGTTTTCAGAACTGTTCATATGAGTAGGTATGAGGCACAGCCCATAACATGCAAAATGCCTATTGTGGTTAGTAAGTCATATTCTGTTTACTCATACTTAGGAGTTTCCATAGTGTAGTGTTTATCACATCCGCCTCACTCATACCTTCACTCACCCATCCACATATTCCTTTGATGGGGTAGCGCTGAAGATCGGTATGTGTTTGGTACTACCTTAAGCACTGAGCCAAAAAATCTATTATCTTTTCTGCTTCTTTTTCCTGAAAATTCTGTGTAGTATACACATACCAGTACTACATCTGCCAAGCAGAGAAGCAAAACAAAACAAAAAAAATCTCAACCTTTGAAGATTCACATGTGCATCTTCTTCTGTGTTTGGTTCTTTTAAGGGGAGAGTAAGAAGTACTTCACATAGGTGGGTGGGGTTATAGAGTTAGTCCACAGAATTCCAGCTAGAAAATGTCATTTTTACTCAGTAAGATATAGCACACAGCTAATGGACTGAGTGAAGTACATAGTGACCTATAGTTGCTGTGGTGATAGGGGGCCACTATCTGAGAGAGTGGTAAGCGTCTCACCCCTCAGATCAGGGATAGTCTGCCAAGGGCAGTAAAGAAGAAAGCTATCCAGGAGATTCATTATGCCCTCATCCAGAGTCTCTTCCAACTTGAGATTTGGTTACCAAAACTGTATCCCTGGCACATTCTAAATAGTTCAATAGATAATTGTCAAATGTAAGAGAGAATGACCTGAAATCTTTTGCTGGCCCTTGAGCCCTTTGAAAGTGAGAAGCTGGATCTTCTTCATCCCTTGTGGTCCCAGGGCCTCCATCTCTCTCCAGGGCTTCAGGAAACAGTCCAAAAGTCTTTGCACCAGGGACTCCTCTAACACCCTTTTTAGCATTTTAGACAGAAACATCTCTGTGGTTTTGCCACCTGGCAGATGCTCTACCTAAGTAGAGCATCCTTTTAGGCATAGTACCTTGTCTTCAACTCCAGGCTTTGTTTTCTTCTTTAATTAGTAAATTACAGGTCTACTTCACCCAACATGAGGCCTTATGTACTCAGGGGGAAAAAAGTATTTCTCCATCCACTAGAAAGGCAAAGCAACTTTATAAAGGAACCCAACAATGCCTTACCAAAGCAAACAGAAGAAGTGGCTGCTATGTTAGCTCTGTCTAGGGTTATCTGTGGCTGGCTCCCTTCAGTAGCGCTGGTAATCACTAAGAGAATTCATGATTGCCACTGAAAACCAAGTCATTAATCTATGGCACAGTAGGCCAGACACCACTGCCTGACGAGAGGTTGGAGCCAAGAGAAGCCAGAAGCCAACTTCAAGATTCTTGGACCTCAGACTTCACCATAACTCAGGTCATTGGGCTTTGCCAAAGAAGCTTATCAAAGAAGAAAACAGACTGATACTTTTCTGGTTCTCTACCTTGCTCAGGACTGCTACAATAATAAAAGATACAGAGGACAGAATATGTGGCCCGGGACAGCATTGTGTATGCTGTTTTTCTTTTACCAAAACAGCTCTGAGACACTAAGAATTTCAAACTGGAGTGAGGGCCTGACCCGCTTGTTCGAGGCTGTGTCATTCAGGGACAGCCCAAATCTGGCAGAAATCGCAGGCGTTTTCTGCCAAAGAACTCAACCCGTTAATTTAGATGAAAATATTATGGGGTGAACTTTGATTTTACTTTACTCTGATATGCCAAGAAACTTCCAGAAGTGATGCACATAGGATGAGGCCTAGAGCCATCAGGGCTTGGAGCAGCATTTCTTGGAGTCTTCTGATGGATGGATGTTACAGGGTCATCACATCTTCAAAAAGGGACTTGATCTTTTTGACAAGAGGAATGCTCAATTACTAGGACAGCTATAGAAAACGTTTGTTTGGCAGCTACAGAAATGTTTGCTCTTTGTTTCTTTACAATTAGATCCACTAACAAAGAAGCCAATATCCTTTTCCTTTATTGACAGAGACTGGGCTTCCTCTGGCATTTATCTGTTAATGACCACCCCCTGAGACTTCAGATGCCTCAGAAGCCCCCTGCCTGGTGCGACAGAGTCTCAGGCTAAAGTAGTGAAGCATTGATTCTCCAGGAGCTGGTTCAGCCAAAGGCGACATGAGTTGGACTTCGGAGAAGGAAGGCAACTGTCTTTAAAATATCTTAGTTCAATCATGGTCAGAGGAGAAGGGTTTCCCTAACAAGTCTGGTAGGGCAATATCTTCATTGCCCTGAACATGTTAGAAAAGTAGATTCTTGGGTCCTACCTGTCTTCCTGCATCAGAAACAGGAGTTAAACCCAGCAGTCTGGTCTGCCTACAAGCCCTCCTGGTATTGACTTTAATCTGGCTAACTTTGAGAAACAAGACATACTCTCCAGGGATCAATAGCATCCACATAGCTCCACCCTACCTCATGCTATAAAAATAATGACTCTTTCCCTCTTCCTCCCACTGACTTCCTCTCCACTGACTTCCTCTCCACTGACTTTCTCTCCACTGACTTCTTCTCCACTGACTTCCTCTCCACTGACTTCCTCTCCACTGACTTTCTCTCCACTGACTTCCTCTCCACTGACTTTCTCTCCACTGACTTCTTCTCCACTGACTTCCTCTCCACTGACTTCCTCTCCACTGACTTTCTCTCCACTGACTTCCTCTCCACTGACTTTCTCTCCACTGACTTCTTCTCCACTGACTTCCTCTCCACTGACTTCCTCTCCACTGACTCTCTACTGTTTCTCTTTCCTTCACTCCCCATCTCGCCCCCGTCTGTCCGTTCCTATTTCTTTCTGTCCATCTTTCTCCATCTCTGTCTCACTATTTATATATAACCTTAGCATACTGCCCCACTGTGTGTAACACTACTTTTATAGCCAACCCTTGATCAACACACATTAAAATTGCCTGGGTTCATTTGCACATGGCTTTTTCTCTGTCCATAGGTTCTGCATTCACAGAATCAGTCAACCTCAGAGGAAGTTAGTTGAATGAGATGATATGGGATCCATATATGCAGAGAGACAGCTGTAAACTGTGCCGGGACTTTCAACTGTTTGGGATCGGAACGCCAAGTCCCTCTGTTGTTCAAGGGTCGAATATACATATCATAACAATACATATCAAACATAGATATCAAAACTATGTCTATATGTTTGTGCATTTCAGACTTCCTTAGATATAACAAGAGCCAGATATCTCAGTATGAAAATTATGATGATACATTTTTTATTAAGGAAGTTGAGTAGTAGAGAGTAGTGACTTCCGTTGAGCCCTCTGGCAAATGGGTATAATCACTTTAAGTTCCTCATACTTTTTATGTGGTCCATGGGAGCTGCATGCCCTGGGGCATAAACAATTATCCAGAAAACTCAGAGAACTTACTCTTGGCTGATTTAAAATGGACTATTAAGGATGTGCTTTGCCAACTAAGCATAACTAAAACAGTAAATGGGTGCCTTTATCATGTAGATAAGTGATGTACAGGTGAAACAAATACTAGATATCTTCTCAAAAGAAGCCATAGGACAGATATGTGTGGTTCAGTGGTAAAGCATTTGACCTGCATGTGTGAAGATCTGGCTTTGCTCCTTAGTCTATACAAAAAGAAAGGAGGGCCTTGGGAGATCAAAAGATGGTTGAAGTTTTAGTGCAGAAGATCTGTCTTAGATCCCTGTCACACCAAGTTCCCCTGAGCATTAGCAGAAGCAACCCCTTGTTCTTAGAATAACCCATGAGTGTAGCCCAAAATACAAATGAATCCAATAGAATCACAGGGATATACAGGGACTTTGCATGAGACAGACTTGGACCTAAGTCTACTTCTACCACTTTCCAGCTGAGCGACATCGAGCAAGTGGTTTCATCTCTCTGGTTCTCCATTAATATTTTCATGACCCAATAGGAATGTAATAGTACGGAATGCCTAAGGTTTATGTGGGAGTTGAATGAGATAATACCCATCTAAAACCTGCCTGGTCGATACCAGCCTCAAGCAACCTTTTCTCTCATTGCTCCTTTATGTGATAGAGCTCTCCCCTGTGATGCGTACACCCAAAAAGCAGAGTCTGTATGAAGCAGAGTAGCTTTGTGGTTGTTTTAAAATGTTTCATTTTATTTATTGTTATTGAGATTCTTAATAATGGTTTCTCATGCACATAAGTCCAACACTACACCCATCACCAGTCTCTCCCTCCTCTGCCAAGGACCCCAACTCCCCTTCCTCTCAACCATTTCCCCAACCCAACTGTGTGGATCAGCTCCCCCATTATGTTGCCTTTGGACCTTTGTTGCTACTCTGAAGAGTCTTTTTAAGTCCCACATAAGGGAGAAATCATTCTGCATCTGTCCCTTTCCTTCTCGCTGACTTCACTCAGCATGATACCCTCTAATTTCATCCATGTTTATGCAGATTTTATGATTTTGCTCTTTCTTTCTTAGAGCTGCATAGTATTCCATTGTGCCTATGTATGATCCAGCAATATCACTTCTTGGCATCTACCCCAAAACACAAAAATACTAATTTAAAAGAATATATGCACATCTATGTTCCTGCTGCATTGAGTATCAATAGCCAAGATATGGAAACACTCCAGATACCTAACTAAAGATGAATGGATCAAGATGTTGTTGTATATTTTTTATTATTAAAGTGTAATGACTTACAAAAGTCATTCATAGTTGAGGTTTAGGCATACATTGCTCCAGAAACAACTCCACCAGCAATTGCCATCCAACTGTCACCAGTGTCTCCAGATTCCTTCCCACCCAGAGGACTGCCTCCCTTGACAGGCACCTTTATAAGTTTGGTTGTTGTAGTTTGGATGCCATGCTCTGTGGTTTGATATATATATGCCACACCTCTATACCACCAGTATGCCTGAGGCTCCTGACCTCCCTGTTCCTACCTATCCACCTCTTCTACTTCCCCCCTGATTTCTTTCCTTCCCTGTCCTCCTTCCTATATTATAGTGTCAAAGGTGATCCCCTTTCCCACCTTGCATTCCCTCGTCCTGTTTTTCTATATACTGCAGATAAATGAGATCATCCTTGTTTTCCCTTCTCTGACTTATTTCACTAACTATGGTATCCTCCAGTTCCATCCAAGTTCACAAATCACATGACATCATCATTTCTTGCAGGTGCATAGTAATCTATTTTGTATATACACCACCACTTCAAGATCCACTCATCATCACTGGACATTAGGTTGATTCCTTAGTCTAGCTATTTTCTGAATGCAGCATTGAACAATGGTGCACATATATCCTTCTGTGTGAATGTTTTAATGTCCTGCCGGTAGACACCCAGACTTTGTTGGCTCTCTTTGGAATTCTTTTTCAGGACCAGTGAAAGACAATGAATGAGAAAAGAAGTCCTAGATTGCTGTGAATGTTTGGGGAACTGTAAGGTCCAAGAAGGCATCCACATGGCACGGGGCGAGGGAATTGGCTGGTAGGGTGGAGACTGCTGTGATATCTTCGCCTCTGAAGTTCTGTGGTGGCTGCAGTTTTCTTTTCTCATTGTTATGGCGTCTGGGTGCAGAGGAGCTTTGGAGCCAGACCTCTGAGGCTGTGTGTGGTGAGCCTGCAGGGGCTGGCAGTCGCTGAGGGCGGAAACCACTGTTTGGGAGCTGCCGGTGGTTTAACTGTTTCTGTTGCTTGTTGCTGAGGTTGAGAAACAGGCAGGAGGGCCAGAGCATTCCATTTTTTGTTAGTGGTAAAAGGCTGCTTACCAAGAGTGTCAAAAGTTTCCCTGGAACCAGGAGCATATCAAACAGCTTCTGTAACAAGATTCCGAGCTGGTTGCATATCAAAACATCAGTCTCCAAGGCTCCTGCCTTGGTTCTCTCTTTCCTTGTGTTTCAAAAGAACCATTAGGCCCATTTCAGAAGCCTGCCTTGCAGATGAAATAGCTTCCCTTTGCCTTCTAGATCCTTACTGTACAACTAGTATCCTTGCTTCTGAATGACTCTTGTAATGGGGAGGGGGGGGGGGGGAGGGGGAATCATTGGGATGTGCTGAAATCTCAAGTAACACACACACACACACACACACACACACACACACACACCCCGCTTGAAAGTAAGCATGGCCTTTTATCTCACAGCCTGAGGGGAAAGAAGGTATGCTTTGTTCTAGGCTGGAGGAGCTCCCCCAATTAAGATCCCCCAATTAACAGAGATGAGCACCTCTCATGCTCATCTCCATGAAATAGGGAAATAGGACATCCCCCAATTAGCGGAGATGAGCAAATTGTTCAGCAGCTGGATCTTGCATGAAATATCATACAGCTATGTGGAAGATAGGTTCAAATCCTATTAGTGTTCTAGATGCAACATGATAGGAAAAGAGCCTGAGTGAAAGCCTCATAGAACCGACACCTCCAAGCGGCTGTATTCTTTTTTTTTAAAGTATTTTATTATACCACTGTGAGATATACAGTTACAAAGATATACAATTAAAAAGTTCATATTTGGGTTTTGGTCATACAGTGTTCCAGCACCCATCCCGCCACCAGTGCCCATCTCCCACCACCAACTACCTAGTTCCCTCCCCTCCCAAAGCCCGCCTCCATGGCAGGTTCTTTATTTCTTTCCCTTTCTCTCTCTCTTTTCCTTCCCCCCCAGACTATGGATTACAGAACATACATTAAAGGGTTGTCATGTGTATCTTGTTGCCTCTATTTAATGCTCAGTTCTAGGTTGGCATTAGTACCCTCGACAATTGTTAGCACACTGTTCCATTTTCTGTCTTACCTAGCCTCTGACTCCCACACGTTTGTGATAATTTCCACCTTTGACAAGACCTCCTGATATATGTTTCACTTGATCTTGGATATTGGTATCATAATATGTACATATAAATTTATGTCATGCAAATAAATGTAGTTATTCTGTATCTGTCTCTCTCCTTCTGACTAATTTCACTCAACAAGATCTTCTCCATGTCCATCCATTTATAGGCAAGTTTCATAACTTCATTTTTCCTAACAGCTGCATAGTATTCCATTCTGTAGATGTACCAAAGTTTCTTTATCCAGTCATCGATTCTAGGGCACTCTGGTTGTTTCCAGATTCTGGCTATTGTGAATAATGCTGCTATGAACATAAAAGTAGGGATGGTGTTTCCGCTGCATATTTTTGGCTTCCCAGAGTATATTCCCAGGAGTGGTATGGCTGGGTCAAACGGGAGTTCAATTTCTAGTCTTTGGAGGAATGTCCATATTGTTTTCCAGAAAGGCTGAACCAGCCAGCATTCCCACCAACAATGGATGAGTGTCCCCTTTTCCCCACATCCAAGCCAGCACTTGTTGTTCTTGCTCTTTTGAATATGTGCCAGTCTCTGTGGTGTAAAATGATATCTCATTGTTGTTTTGATTTGCATCTCTCTGATGATTAGTGATGATGAGCATTTTTTCATATGTTTTTTGGCCATTCGAATTTCTTCCTTGCTGAAGTTTCTATTCTTCTCCTTTTTTGATGGGGTTGTTTGTTTTCTTCTTGTAAAGTTCTACCAGTGCTGATATATCTTGGATATTAACCCCTTATCAGATGGGCTGTATTCTTAAACTTGGTCCAAATGCCCATTCCCAGGCGCTACACCCAGCATCCAGTCTATAGGGGAGTTCAGAGGGGTGTGGGCATTTCAGCAGTCAGGGGAACCTAATGTTTGCTTCAAATGTGAGTCACTCAGAGAGAGCGTGAACCAATGTGTCCCTGGACAGTATCTTCATTGAAATAAAATATGCAGAAACAAAGTAGTTCTGAGAGAATTATGAGTTCGTTTTACTTTTCTCTTTTATCTTTCATCTTTTATATAATTATTTTTTCCTAAAAATGGGTATAGCTCTCTTTTATATTTACAAAAGAAAAATGGAGTAAAGTCAGGTAATTCTGCTGTATCCATATCATGTGGACTCTATCATAGTCATAGTTTTTGAAGATTTTGATATTCACGCACCTTTAATAGTTTTTGGTCTCTTATTCTTACAAGTAAATCTCCTATATTTGTCTTTGATAAAGCTCACAACTCTGTGCCTATTTTATTAACTTTATAATTTCAAATTGAAGTCTCCTGATTCATATATATAGCATTTTAGAAACTGTCAAAATTCCCTATGTCATATGCATAGTTTATTTTAAATGACCTTTTATATGTGTTTAGAGGCCCATAAATTTTCATGCAATAGAAATAATTTTAATGTCTGCTATATTTTCATGTGCAATTTTTGGTTTGGGTTGATTTTTTTTTCCTTCACTAAATCAACTCAAAGCATTTTTAACAGCTTGACCCTTCTAATCTCGAGGGCTCACTTACAAAGTAAGCAGATATAGTGGATTTGCATTTATACAGGAGGTTTGAGTTTTAAAATCAGCAATTAAGGTAAATATCACATATGGTCAAAATTACTCCGTCTCCATACTAGCAGCATAGACAGTTAATCCCCCAGCCCTGGAGCTGACTTTACCTGAGTGCCAACTAACACAGGGAGGGATTGTGCTCTGCTAATATGTACCAATGTCCTCGATGGAATCCTTGGGGGCTTTGCCGCACACCTACACAGGAGGTGCTCAGGGTGAGCGCCAAGTGAAAAAATAATAGACTCCTCCTGCCTGCGAATGGTTATTTTTGAGGCAATAGCAGATGGAATTGCCTGAGCCATTTAATTTATTTTGGAAAGCCTGCTTTCTTTTGTTTCAGTGGAGATTACATAACTGCATTTGCTGAGTCAAAGGTGTGTTTGGTGAGATTTCCTCATATAGCTGCAGCAAACCTCCACCTTGCCTGCCTGAGGCCCACTCCAAGCCTGTCTCCCATGTTCTCCTGGCAGGAGTCTGACCTGTCCCCTGACATTCACATATTATTCATCCTTTAAAAATCTTCTGTAGAGACCTCCTCTTCTTCCTCCTCCTCCACAAAATCTTCTCAAACTCAATTGCAGCAACCCCACAATGCTCTCAGAATCTCTGGGATATTGATCGCTGTTCTATCCTTCCCTGTGAACATATCTTCACTTACTCTGGGCTGCATCTTTTCTAAAGGAAGCATCTGAGATTCTTTAACATGAGTCTTGTCTGCCTCGTAGATCTGCCCTATCTCATCAGATTTATAAAAATCACCAAATGTCTCTGTACCTCCCACTATCTCTGTGAAATGGAGCTGGTCCTAGTACCATAGCCTCTGACAGCATATGGCACATAAAGAACCCCAATAAATATTAGTTGGTTTTATGCCTGCTTTCCATGATTATTCCAATAGTACACTGGTGTGCTCTATAAGCATCTGTTTAACCAGTGTACAAATGAAGGAAAACTATTGTTAAATCCATGAGCACCTCTCTGAAGTTCTAGTACTCAACAAGAGAGTTCGTACTTGCCATCTATCTATGATTCCATTCTAGAACATAATGTACAGATACTTATCTTTCATTCTCAGGGCAGGTATGGCATGCATATGGGTAAATTTTCTGTCTTGAGAGCTGCCATCTGGTATCTAGTTTAGGCCCCATTGAACTCTGTATTTTCACCCACAAATTGGGAATTATAATGTGAATCTGTGATTTTGCCTGGACACAAGGAAAACCCAAGGAAGACTAAGTCTTTAGGGAGAAATTTTATAAACATGGATTGTTTGGGGGGGTAATTTGAAGAACCAGTGCATGAGTTTGTAAATTAGTACATTTCAGTTCCAGGGCTTCCAATCACAGGGAGCTCTAGATGTCGCTCAACAAGGGCAGAGGGCAAAACCAGCTGCTTTTTGGGTTTGTCAAGCATCTCAAGTTATTTCTCAGGAGTTGGGGTTTGGCAGAGCCTGAAACCCACATTGCCAAGTCCTTCTTTCCCCCTTAATTTTTAAGCCCATGTGTATTTTAAGGGAAATTTAATCCGTATGTTTCTGTTTCCTTTACACTTAACTCATAAAAATGGTTTGTCAGAGCAATTTGATGTCCCCAAAATCTTTGGAGCCTTCATAATGATATTTTTTAACCTTTCCCCCTCCCTTAGACACAGGAAATTGCGTTTTTTAAAAAGAAAATGAATCAAACTGAAAGTCTCAAGGTCAGTATTGATGGATCAGACACACAAGCTCTAGGAGCCCTGCATTTGTGAAAATGGCATCTCCCACCCGTCCTGTGGGGCCCCAGGGGTGGGAGAAAGATCGATTTCACACACAGGCAGAGGGCAATGAGCAGCAGCGTGTTGGATAGAGTCTTCAGATATTTGACTGCTTGCCTACTGAGCTGACAGTCTGTCCTCTCTCTGCTTCGATGCTGGGAGAGCTCCATTCCTTAGAATATGGGTCCTTACACCTTTGTCTAATCCTAAAGCTCAGCGCCAGAAGTTCACATAAATAAGTAATTTGAAAGAATTGAGACCACTAATTCTAACAGGCAGTAGCTGTTTTCTAATCTAGTTTTCCACAACATCCCAAGAGAGAAAATAGAAAGAAGCCAGAAGCTGGCAAGCATTTGTTAATCACCATCAGTGCGTGCTCACAAAGCTTGGTAAACAGGGCATTCCCTCAGAGTTAGTGATTTTTGCTCTCATGAAAATGACTCATTGACTCCCCAGTTCAGGCAGAGGATGTGCCGTGCATTGGGGCTACATCTCAGTTCTTGGAGGAAATCGGGGCTATTTGAGCTGTATCAATCCAGATTTTTAGCCAAACCACTTCTACCAGCCAGATAAACTCTGGCAAGCTCCTTTCTGAAGAGAAAGGGGAGTGTTTAGTGATGAAGTGAACAGGGTCTTAATGGACATTTGGGTCACAGAGTGTCAAAAGTGTGTGGCATCTAATAATTTAGGATAGACAAACCAAAATGGCTCAGTTTAATCTGAGATAGTCTAAAGTCTTCTGATTATTGTATCCCATCCCATTTTCATTCTGTAGCTCTAGAGCTTTGCAGCAAAACTGGCCCAACCTGTGGCTTTCTCCACTACAACCAAAATATCATGGAGCCATGGAGATAGTACAGCAGGAAAGGCATTGTTTTGCATTAAGAAAACGGGGTTTCATTCCCAGCACCACATAGGGTCCCTCTAGCTCACCAGGAATGATCCCTGAGTGCAGAGTTAGGAGTAAACCCTGAGTGTGACCCAAAAATTTTTCTTAAAAATTTTATGCTTGCTCGCGGGCTCGGGGGGTGGCGCCGGCCTGGGCGCTGTGGGGGGGGGGGGTTGGGGTGGGCCCGCGCCTCTGGGGGGTCCGGAGCGCCAGTGTGCTCGCCCCCCCTCCTGTGCTGTCCGCGTGCCGGGTTGTGGGGGGGTGAGGGAAGTGACTGCTCGGGGTGAGGTGCGGGGCGGGGGGGGGGGGGGGGTCTGGTGTGGGAGGTGGGTTTGGGCGGGGGTGCGTGTTGGCCTGTGACCAAAGCTCTCCTAGCTCTTTCATTAAAAAAGGTGGAATCTTCCCAAACGGGGGAATCAGTGGTTGGGTGGACAGAGAAGAGAACAGTGTGCTAATATTTGTCAAAAATGATAATACCAGTCTAGAACTGGAGCATTGAATATAGGAAAAAGATAACAGATGACTCGATGTATGTATTCAATCCACATGTGGGAAGAGATAAAGAATTGCCTGGGCGGGCTGGGGGGGGGGGGGGGGTGGGGACATTGGTGTGGGAAATGGGCACTGGTGGAGGGATGGGTGCTGGAACACTGATGCGGCCCAAACAGAACACTGTATTTAGGGTGTTATTAAAAAAAAAAAATAAAAAAAAAAAAATTAGCTCTAATCAGAAATCTACTGCTCTTACTAAACATTCTAGACAGTGGCACATGTGTACAAAAGAACTTTGTAAGTTAGCTTAATGTTTATATTACTCCACTGAATTTATGTGATGACCTTATCTGCTGTGTCAATGCTGTAAAGCGGTTTACTGAGGAAATTCAAGGTATCACACTTGTGTAGTTAATATAAACACTGGAATTCAGACATAAGGGGATTCTTTTGATAGGAAAAACAATTTATTCAATAAATTGTATTATGGAAAATACCACTGGCTAATTAATAGACTAAGAAAATAATTGAAGATGGATTGGATCCTTACCTTGTACCATATACAAAAATTAATCCTAAAAAGATCAGAGACCTAAATGTAAATCTTAAACTATATAAAAAAAAACTTAGACGACTGGGCTGGACAAATAGCACAGCAGGTCAGGAGCTTAGCCTGAAGTAGCCAAACTAGGTTTAGTCTAATGGTTGCAGGTCCATCCCAAGAGTGACCCCTTGAGCACAGAACCAGAAGTAAGCCCTGAGCACTGCTGGATGTCAGACAAAAACAAACTAACAAAAGTCTTAGACAATTTCGAGAGAACTAGCAACTTAGCAGATATAATACCAAAACTATAGGCAATAAGAGTAGATCAATTTGAAATGTATTTGCAGCCAGTTATATTCCAAACTCCATGTTTTCTTTAACAGAGGAAGCTCTTTCTCTATATAAAAATTATTCATTTTAAAAGTAACTTGCTCAGACACATAAACATCAAGTATTAAATTCCACATAGTCCTTTGTCCTCCCAATAACAGAACATTTCTATTTATTCTGTGTATATACTACCAATGTAGTATATACACATTGGTTACTGGCGCCCGCTCGAGCAAATCGATGAATAACGGGATTCAAGTGATTCAAGTGATTCATATACTACCAAACCAAGAGGTATATGTTTACATTTTCCACAAACAAAATTTCAGAACTTAAAAAAAGAGGGAATGTTTTTGCCTTGAGTATTTTCCTGTGTCAGTAATCTGCACCCAAACACGAACAACTTTGTAACTGTGTATTCAATTAATACACTTTTATTAATTTTTATCAATGAAATATTAATTTTATTAACTAGGATTCAATTAATTTTTAAATAATAATACATACCTATCAGGTCTTTTTAAATAGCTGCATGCCATTTCACTTTAAGGATTACTGTGGATTACTTAAATGTTCAATAGGAGTATTTCAACTTTTGGGAATTAGGCGTACTAGTACAATGAAATATCAGTATTCCCAAGTTAGAACACTTATTTATGGAGGGATAGCTATCAGTTATTTTCCTAAAAACAGATTTGTTGGGCTCAGTAATATAGAGTTCCTTCTCTGTCTACTATATTGGGCTGAATCCCTTGGCTTTTTAGTTCCCTTTAATTTCTGAGAAAATTGAATACAAAATTTTCAGACAAATAACTCTGTTTTTCTCTTGGAATTTATTGTTAGGGAATTTAAGAGACAGTAATTCCAGTAGAGTTGAGGGGCAACCAGCATGGCCCAACTCTGAGGAAGTACAGTTAGGTATATGAACGCGGTCTTTCATTCACTATTATCTCAATAAATATGTACAGATTCTAATTCTGCACAAAAAATCCCCTTGATCCTAGTTGAGGAAGGGTGGGTCAGTTAGCAAGCAGCCCTTCAGGCACTGGAGAAAATGAGCTGAACAAAACCCATCTGCTGTTCAGTGCTGAATAGTCACCATCCAGGTATATAGCCCTGCTGTTGCCAGAGCTGCCTCATAGTTATCATGCCATAGAACCCTTGGTCGACAGAATAGAGGAAGCAAACTACTTAAACAGGCTGTAGTCACAGCTGACCAACTGTTTTAGTTAAATGTTTAATTTTGAAATAACTATAGACCCATGTGCAAAAGCAGGAAGTCACGCAAGAAGCACGTGTAGACTCTTAATACAGTTATTCCCAATGGTAACTTCTTGTATCTTTTGATAACAATGTCAGGGACTGATAGGGACATAGTGAGGACTTTGGTATTTACATATACCCACCAAGAAATGAAACATCACTGCCACATAGAAGATCCTTTTGATTGCCTGTTTATTTTACTTCACTTTCATGGTTAGAACAGTATAAGTGTTTTTAGTTCTGATATGCAAAGTGATTGTATCTTCAATGCAGTGCCAACACCCCACCACCATTGTCATTTTCACTGTCACTATCACTATCCTCCCGTTGATCATCTATTTGCTAGAGCAGGCACCAGTAATATCTCCATATGTCCTGTCTCATGCTAATAGAGCCCAAGGGTATCTGCTCGCTCCAGGAACATAAAGAGCCTCAAACCATTATATTAGGTCATGGGAATGACCTAATATAATTGTTACTGGTATTTGGCATATCAAACACAATGCGGGCAGCTTGCCAGGCTTGCCGTGCAGGTGGCATACCCTTGTAGTCACCTCTAAATATAGCATTTATAAGTCTTTAATTATTGGGTCAGATAGTCTAAGCGGGGGGGGGGGGGGGGGGGGGGGCTAAACGTGATAGTCAAAGCAGTAAGTCACTTGCCTTGCTTATGCCTGTTCTGGATTCAATCTGAAGCACCACCTATATGGTCCCCTGAGCACTGCCAGAATGATCCCTAAGTGTAGAGTCAGGAGGAAGGCCTCAGCACAGCTGAGAATCGGCAACAATTTTTTAAAAATATCATTTAGGCTATATGTTTACAATGATGCTGACATTTAAGTTTTGGCATACATTGTTACCTCACCACCGCGCAAGTGCCTTAGACCACCCCTTCCTCTAATGCCCTTGTGTTACTTCAAATCCTCCTCAGTATTCTCTTATTTCCTCATCCCACATACACACACAACTTATATTCTTGGTTCTGTAAAACCAGTGCCCAGGTTTGTTATCAATTGTTTATGTCAGTTGATTTGTTGCTTTGTATAACACAATGAGTGAGGCCATCAGTATGTGTCCTTCTCCTCTGGCTTATTATTTAGCATGGCACCCTCCAATTCCTCATCCAGGCTCCTGTTGAACTGCATTTTACCTTTTCTAGTGGCTGCATGGTATTCCGCTGTGTATATATACCACAACTTCTTTGTCTGTCATAGGGAATTGGGATTGTTTACATATCCTGGCTATTGTGCTAAACTCTGCAATGAACACAGTGTGCATAGATCATTTTTAATTAATGTTTTTGTATTTGGGGGTAAATGCCAGGCTTGCTGACCTTTCATAACTAACACTGCCACTTCTCCCTTAATGACTTAGAACTATTAATCTTTCCTCCATGTCCATAGATTTGCACTTCAAGAATGCTATAAAATATAATAATATAGTAAGTAACATCTTATCCGTGGCCCTTTATTCTTACTCAGTACAATTTTCTGGAAATTTATGTAACTAAAAGCCTGTTCCTTTTTACTTGCTCAGTAGTAGTCCATAGTATAGAGGTAGTACCCAATGAAGGATAACTGAGATCATTCTGATTTGGGGATATTATAACTAAACTTGCTATAAAAAATCGAATGCAGTATTTATAACTTAAATGTAAATTAAATGCAGATATTATAACTAAACTTGCTATAAAAATTTTAATTTCACACAGGTTTTTGTGTGAAATTTATCTTAATTTCTCTGGGATCAGTATTGATTATGTAATTGCTAGGACACAAGTTAATTGAAAGCTTTATGTTTAAGAAATGCCCAAACTGTTTTCTAAAGAGACCTGATCATTTTACATTCTCACTGATAATATATTGACTGAGCCTCTTTCTCTGCATCCTCATCCACACTTTTCACTATTTGGTTTTAGTCATTTTGATGGATCTGTAGTGATATCACATTGTAGTTTTAACTTGCCTTTTGTAGGGTGGCTGCTACTAATAATTTCATTTTGTAGATAAGAAAATCGACTCAAGGTCAAGTGACACATCAGAGAGTCACAGCCAATAAGTAGAAAAACAGAGTCCTTTATACACATCTCCTGATTGTAACTGATATTTCATTTCCAATATAATGAACTTTTTCTACAATGGATTCCCAGCCACCACTTCCTTCATCTGGAAAGTTCTATACCACTCTGAACCTTAGGATCCATTAGACATCAGTTTCACAGAGATAGATATAGGCATGGTAGAAAGAAGAAGGAAATTATTTTTTTTAAAAAATGAAGGCAACTGTGTTTCTTTTTCTACTCAGAATCAAGACCCAGGCACTCTACACCCCCATGGGGTCCCTGGGTGAGGCCTGGAGCTGCTACAGTGGGGAATTAGCTCTTAGTCTGAACCACCCTAAGCTGCTAAACTCAAAATAAACTCTTTTTGTTTGATGGCAGCTATGCGTAACTCTCTTTAACATATTTGGTTTAAATTCAACTATTTAAAATCACGACAATTTCTCCTGTCTGTATGCTGATTGGTGTTAAATTCCTATTCGGCAAATTAAGTATAAATGATCTTAAGTGTTGATTTTCTCACGGTTATGGCATGGAGGATGAATTGTGGTCTATGATGTTGTTTTCTTTGAGAAATAAATGCATTCTGAAGTGGGACTTGATACAGGAAATCCCTGATTCCAGGGACAAAGAGGTACAACAGGTATGGTTGTTGTACAATTACCAGGAGTGATTCCTGAGTACAGCGATCAGAGTGACCCCTGAGGATCACCAGGTGTGCCCACTCCCCTACCAAAATAAAAAGAAATCTTCTGATTCCTTGATACTGAAGGTAAATGAAGGAAATCGAATAAATTAACTAGCTCTTCACTGGGTTTGAGAGCTCAGAATTTTGGAAATAAGAGACAGTTCATGGCCTCTCTGTCAAACCCAGAGCAGACTGCCCTTGCTCGATTGGCAGCCATATGGAAGGTGCCTGTTGCAGACCTTATAATCCTGAGAAAAATCTTGGATTTCCCTCCCTGGATTCATGGATGCAGTCAGTAAGCCATTGAGTCTCTAATTCCATTTACTTCCTTTGCTCTCCTGTGAGGTGTAGCCGGTAGGTCTGACAATGATGCCGTGAGGGAGTTACACTAAGTACTTCCTTGGCATATGTGGTCCTCAGTCTGGAGAAAACTCTGCTGGACAGTTCTGCAAAGAACCTAGAGCATCCCATTCAATCCCTTTGAGAGTCTGCTCTAAGGGAAGCTCCGGGTCTGGGTCTGAAAACAAGGAATGGGCTGAGATGTTCCTTCTCGGCCCATTGGAGGTAGAGGAACGAGGCCAGATAAGAAGGATTGTGTCAGTGCTTAAAAGATGAAGTCAGAGGGGCGAATTTTAGAGCTGAATCTCTGCAGCTTTCTCACTGCCACGTCTTTAACCTTCCTTTTATATCTTCCTCCATTTTTCTTTTTTCCTTAAATTCATTATACCTATTTGCGGCTTTGTTCCCCGAAAAGCAGCTCTTCATATTTGTCAAACCAACATGATGTTCAGGATAAGCAACTTTCACCTCAATGGAGAATCTCTTAATGGGTGATGCAGTATTTGTAATCTGGGTTGAAGTGACAATACAGACCGCCTTTAAGATTACTTTGGACTCTCCCATCGCTGTATGTCTTCATTGCTAGTATAGCTATGATGAACTTTCTTCACTTGTCTTCTACTTTAAATTTGAATTTTCAGACTGACGAAAGTCTCTCTTCTCCACTAAAATCTGATGCCATAAAGCAATGGGGAATAAGTCACTTGTTAAATGGGACAAGTATTTCCTATAAGGGTCAGAAGGTGAGGAGTTCAGCAGGAGACAGGATCCCATATCAGCCACACAAACAGCCATGCAAGGGACTCTGAGACTGCAAAGCAACTGGGAAGAGAAAGGACCTAGGAAAGAGGGAAAGTCCTAGAAAATCTGTCTCGTTGGAGACTGATTTATTTATTAGTTAACCAAAGAAGAGAGGACCCTGTCTGAAATTTGGTCTTTGGTGCCTAAAATTTAACTTATGCCTGGACTCAAACTCCTGGAATTTTTATTTTATTTATTCCTGGAATGGTTTATGAAAATCCATTTTCATTGGCACTCAGGAGGAAAAAAAATAAATGAAAGTGGAAGGAGGAGAATTTTCTCGATGGCTTGACTGCCCACCAAAACTACCCAGATTACTCATGCAAATCACTACCCACTGAGTGGGGCCACCTAGGGTAACCAAAGGATCAAATGCTCCCGTGCAAAATTGTAAGCATGTAAATAGCACCAGCCCCACCAATAGAAACATCTCGTTGGCTTTATCCAAAGAAAACAGGAATAGATATATGGTTCCCTTAATGAGGAGGCATGTCTACATTAATTGTTTTTTTAAGAAAACATTACTGACATATAACACAAGTTTAAAATGATTTCAGTTTACTCTAGGGAAGGAAAAAGTTACATATATGGGTTCTGAAGTATCAGAGCATATTTCCAATACAAACCAAGAATAACTGGGTAGAATTAAAGCATTTCATCTTTGTGGGAGAGTTACTTTTAATGGGCTAAATACTCTAGGAGCCTGTTGGTATTATGGCATGTCAGATCTAAAAGTGGCCAGGCCTTTGAGATCATTTCATTTGAGTCCCTCAACTAATTGAAGAAAGCTACACATGTTTTACTTAAAAAAAAAAAGGAGTATCTAGTCACTGGCAAGAGATACAACCTGTCAACATCTTGAGAGCCTTCCTGCATATAGAAACAATTCACCCTGCCTCCATCTTTGTCTCAAAAAAAGGTGTAAATCCCACCCACATAGTTCATCCTTTCTTGCTGATCTGCTGTTTATTTTAAAGTTAACAATAGCTAAGGACGCCTGTTGTGAAATGTTTGTTGGGGGACCAGAATCTAAACTTACACTCCTTGTCATGGTCATTTTTTAAAAAGGAGGATGACAGATTAGAACCACAGGAGGGGGATTCCAGCTATGCTGAGAACAATTGGATGCTCTTTATGGATTTTTGTTGTTCTTGTTTTCCAGTGTGCTTCTAGGAATACCAGGTTTATCACTATGGCTGGTGGCAGGGCTGAGAATGTGGTAGACAATATGACTATAGTTTCCTCTGATGTGTCCCTGAATGGCCAGCTAGCACACTCAACACATAATCTGACAATCTACAGCTACGCTCTTGCTGCTGACAGCTTCATTATGCCTATGATATTCAGCTGGGTAATTCATTTCCTTAGCATGGCAATATCTCCTGATAGGCCTAATGGGTTGAATGTAATTTTGTAAGCTTTGGAAGATGAATGTCTCCCTATGTGCCTTGCTATGCCCTAATATGGGAAACAATGATAGTTACCATTAGGAAATAGCATTGTAGTGTTCGGCTTTTTAGAGCAGGTTGAGTCTCCAAACCACAAAGGCAGGAAGCATTAGTGATTGGAATAATACACTAGATATTGGTCGCTAATGCGCCTTGTAACCAATTTTTGCCTGCCTGTGCCTTTAACCTTCATATAGCCAGAACATTCTGCAAAGTAAGGTGGCCCTTCCCGGGATATAACTCAGTTGATTAATGGTTACTGGGGTGGAGTGGGCTTTAGTCCAATATGCCTCCAAGTCACTGAACAGTGCAGCCAGCCTTGGAATGGAAGAACCAGAGAAAAAGCAAGAAACACCACCTAATAGTAGGGTCCAACACAGAAGAGGATATTTCTCTAAACCTAGGGAGAAAATATAAAATGCTTTTCCTTGCGTTTTGGTTGTAGTTTTGGAATAGCAACTACTGTGTGCAAGGCCCCAGTCCTCGAACTGAGAGGGTTCAGGAGGTCCAGAGCCCGCCTTCCTGAAGGAAAGCAGAAGCTCGGTCGCACTCACAGAAAGGCAGGTCACACTAGAGCGCTCACACAGACACTTCTTCTACAGAGAAGGAAAGACATTTACTCCATTTGGAGACATAAAACAGAAAGGGAATGTGCTATCTCCTGAAGATCTCCTCCTTCATCTACCAGTCAAGATAGGTGCTTTTGAGAAAATCTGGTTTCCTGAGACTCTTTCTTGAATCAATTTATTAGTTCCCAGAATTAAGACTCCTCAACTTACCTGATTTCTTAGTACTTTTTGGTCTTTGTTGATAATGATCAATTATGAGTATTTCTCCGTGGAAAAGAACTTATCCTTTTATGAGCACTACCTATTTTCCTGACTCTGTTAAATGAAATCCTATTAAGCATAGTCTTATTCAGTTAGAAAAGAAAGAATTCAGAGCTAATCCTTTTTACTACAGTTGTTTTTGCTATGGAGATTTCTTTGCCAAAAATAGATAAATATAGAGGTGAAGAAAGAGAATCCACAAGGCAAGGATGGAAAAGAAGAAAAGTCTAACTGAAATTTAAGTTATTTTTTTTCCTTCTGTGCCTTGACTCATTAATTGACCACTTTGACTTGAATACTTACTTAACTAGTGGACTGCAGTTGTTAATCTACTTCCTAGCAAAGACGCATGTAGTTTGATGAGTAGATTATGCATGTACATAGGGCTTTTCAGAAGTTGAAGTCATGCCCTCTGCAAGTAACTGTATCGTCCTGATCTGTGCATCATCTTTCCCTGAATTTTGTACTTATGATCATGTCCTAGGGCAGTACGAAGTTTACTTTTAAACTGAGATCTCTGCAGAACATTTATAAAGTAATCAAAGATGCAAGACTCATCTTTGGCTTTGAATTGCGGACTACAGACTCTCAGGAGACATGACAAAATGAATTTTGCAAACAGAGAAGGTTCCCAACTTCTGAATGACAAATCTTCCCCCGCCCCAAGTTCTCGAGAGTTCAAATATCACTACACTTAGGAATGATCAAGAACAAGTGAGCAACACAGTTATTGTAAAGGCGCCTCATTATGATAAAATACAGTACCTCAAAGAATGCAGATGGCCTTGGGGATGGTTATAAGTGACCTGTGCTAATTTCTCGTGGAGAGATTTAGGTGAATACTGCCACCTATTGATAGGTGAAATATATGCCACAAATTCCTTTGACCTGACATTGTGCTAAAGCTTATCGGAATAGATCTCAAGACTCAGTGGGCCAAAATACGTCAACAACTTGAAGTTGATCATTCTTCATATATTGGTGATGAAAGAGACACTACACTAATTTCAAACAACCCACAGACTCTATTTCTGGCCAAATCAAGGAGAAAGGTACGGATGACTTTGTACTCAGAGACTTTGCATTCAGAGATCTGGGTTTGAGTTTTAGTTCAGCCCCTTAGAGCACATAAACAAGCAGTTAATCTCTCTGAACCTATTTCCCTCTTCAATGAAAAGTGGTTAATCCTCTTTGTAGGGTGTGGGAATTTGGTGCTGTAGCTCCCTGGCATACAGGAGGTGTTTGATAAATGGCAGCATTTATTATTATTTTTTCCACTGCGCTATTAAAAGCAGGTATTTGGGATTCAGTGATTGGCGTTGGGACCAACTACATCATGGTTCAGATTGGTGAACTCTTCCCCGCCGTTCCATTTTCCTTCTGCAGTGCTGCTTGTCTCCTGTAGTATCTTTGACATCCAAAATTAGGACAGTGTTAACATAAATATTAGAACTTTAAGTGTGCCAATTGAGAAAATGAGGATAAATAGGCTTCATTTTTAAATGTCTCCTGACTGCCCGAGAGGATATATGGTACTGAGTAGATAAAGAATTATGATAAAACTTGGGAGCTGCCTATCAATGGGGCTTTGTGACCTGCTGGATAAGGTGGAGACTTCGAGCCAGACCTCGGAGGTTCACATTCCTTCCCCGGCATGGTGTGGGGGATCCTGGTCTCACACAGACAATAGGGGATTCATAGCTGGAGAATTCTAATGATGACTGAAAGGAGGGTGGCAGTCAGAACAAGAAGACTTTTCAGAAGCAGGGACCCTGATTATCACGTCGGTGCTACCGCCAGCGAGAGGCTGCTGAGAGGCAGTGTGAGCCGTTCTTGGAAAGCTTTCAGTGAAGTGTTTGTAACCTCCTTGAGAGAGTCCCATTTCTCAAAAATGCGACACTGGAAATCTCACATGATTAGTGCAGATAAACACTCTGTCATCAAATCACACTGGAAGTCATCCGGACCATCTCTTTACTGAAGAGCCTTTTTGAATGTCATGACTCTAAGTCTCCAAGACTGGGAGGAGGGAGAAAAATAAATCCAAAGCCGGGTTTCTCAGGGTATTTGGGGACCTTTACTTTTAGTCTGAAAGGTCAACTGGTGCTTAAAACAAAATAATCAAGCAGTGCCATGCCCACGAACAGTCTGCACCTTTTGAAAAGGTCTGATTTGGATTGAATAGCCCTTGCCCTCCCCCACCCTTTCTTTTTTTTCTTTGGGGCTTAGGAGGAGGAAGAGTTTCACATTCATTACTAACAACTTCGCACATAATAAGCATGTTCAGATACACCCTGGGGTGTTAGTTTTCTTTTCCTATTTTTTGTCTCCTTTTTAGCAGCTTTCGATAAGTAGCACATTTTATTTTTGAAAAAAAAAAGAATCAGAGGCGTTACTGAGCCACCGCACCCTAAGGAAGGTCAGGAGATTAGAGAGCGGAAGTAGGCTGGCCGGCCTCTTTGCTGACCACAGTAAGGAATTGCTGCTTTCTTCCCATAATTTCATTTTAAGGCTTCGATGAAAAGGCACCCCTCTAAACAGACCTTTACTTTTAGTTAAAAAAATGTGAAAAATTGTTAGAAAAATGGTCATCAAAAAGTGATCAATTCAAATTTATGTCTTACGGACAAGCCCCATGGAGCTAACCGCAGGCAGGAGTGAATTTGCAGTGATGTATGGGCATTCTCAAAGCATGGTCTTGATTTTTCAGGAGTGGACAGTTTGGCTTCTGATGTTGGCGGATTTGGGCTTAATGTCACAAATTTTCTGTAATTACATATGTTGTACTTTACAAATTAGAAAACAGTCTCTAACAGGTGCCTTTGAGTTTAACTGGCCCAACATCGTCATTGAGGAGTGAGAAATCTGAGACCTAGTGCTAGAAAGTAACTCGCGCAAGGTCGTGTGATAAATGAAGAACCAGAGAACTCAAGCTCAACCCCTGCCCTCCTCCAAACCTGCTTTATTTCCACTGAGCCAACAACTGATGGGAAATGATAAACTTACGTTGAATCAGGATGCCTCCTTCCAGGAAACTCTACATCTTTCCCTTGCGGATGACCTTTCATGTTGCAGGATCATCTGCCTGTCGCAGCCCACATGGCCCCTGAGCTGCTATGGAGGACTTCTTCAGCACACTCCTAGCATATCTCATGGCTCCAAGGACTCAGACTCCAGCTTACTTTTCCCCCTGTTTTCCAAGGCTTGCAGTGATATAATGATATAAACACCCAAGTTACCTTTGCATTGGTGGCGGTGTTAGTTGATGTCATCAACATCTGCCATTAGGCAGATTAAAACGTAAGAGTCATTGTCACCTTCTTTCTTACCGGCTCATCTCCTCTCATTTGTACCACTGAAAAGTCCTGTGAGTCTCACCTCAGAGTGTGCCCTACATTCAGCTTCACATTCTTATCAGTGTCTTCCTACTTCCAGAGCCTCACCCTCAGAGTTCATGGTCCCCACAAACTGTACGGGGTAGGGGGCTCTTAATCTACTGTACTCTCAGATTCCTGCTGAAATTCCTGTCATCCATGAGATAACAATCCAAGCTCCTGAATTTGCGCCTCTCCAGTCTAGTTCCCACCTTCTATTGGAGCCTGTCCTTATTAGCTCCCCTCCAACCCACCCCCACCCCACCCCCCGTCACCAGTTACTCCAACCCAACTGAATTACATGTCACTCCCCAAATAGTTCAGGAACTCTGCATTGACTCCGTTCCCTTCTCTTCTTTTCAGCCTCCAGAGGTCTTCATGCCTCCAGACCCAGTTCAGATACACCCTTCTCTAAGGATCATCCATTGCCCCACAGAAGGAATTCTTCTTTCGTTGCCATTAGCATACACAGTTGCTCATACTCTTTTGTGTGGAACTTAATTTAATTCTTCCCTGTGTTAAAGAATAAGTTGTCTCACTCTCACCCATTATATCACTTTTGTCTGTAAAAATATGTCTCATCCATTTTTATATACCTCCTCACCTTAGTGCACCATGTAGTGTTCTGCATATAACAAGTCCTTTCTTTCTTAATGCTTATTGAGCACTTAACTCTCTGCAAAGCACTGGGCCAGGGGTATAGATACTTAAGGAGGAAGGTACAAAATAACCAGATTGCATTCTCTACCCTTGGCAGAGCTGTATCTTAATCACAGACTCCTTCACCAATAAGCTAAGCCAGTGAACTCACTGTGGGGGTGTAATTGGGTGGAGGGAAGTGCCGAGTGTGGAACAAACATTCTCAGTGTTCCAAATGAGAACACTGGTATTATGATAGGGAGGGTGGGGGGAGTGAGGGAGCCAGGAAGCAAAGAATGGACAAGGCAGCTTTGAAAGCCCATCTCTGTGCTATGGTCATTATGAAAGTCCTGTCCAGGTATGGCACATCCAGTCCATCCTTTCCCTAATACCATGGTGATCTCTCTAAAGCAAGACGGATTATTTCACTCCTTGTTCAAATGTTTGGTGTTGAATGAATGAAGCATCCCATAATTGCCGGCTTCTGTTAGGAGTTAGAGAGAACACTCATATGGAGAGATGAGACAAACTCCAGGAAACAGCTGAAGAACAAAGACGCAAGAACATGCTGCAAAAGTGGTGGAGGGTGGGGCGAACGTACCGGTCTGAACAGCGTGAGTTGTGATCCAAAGACAAGAAATCATGTGAAGAGTCAGCCTCCCTGATAGCCCTTTTGCCAGAGAAGCCAGATGTAGTAAGTGAACTTTAGGGTACTTTGAGTTGTCAGACCCCTGTTATTCTTTGAGATGGTTTATTCACTCATTCAACAAATACATGCTAAGCACTTTGACAAAACATTCTCTAAATATTTACTGACTGCTTTCTGCGTGCCAGGAATTCTGCTTCACACTGGAAATAGAGCAGTAAATAAGAGACTTTGCCCTTAAACTCTTGTAGTACAACATGGATAACTTATGTTAAACAAGTAAATTGAGCAAAATGGGTAATAGTGATGAGAGGGTATGAGGTACAATGGAACCACAGAGCTAGGCAGCTAAGAGCACCTGCGCTAGAAAGAGACCCCCAGAAGGTGATGTTTGAACCAGATTTTTTAAGGCTATCTGTGAATTAACCAGATGAAAGGGGAAAACATTCATGCAGAAGGATATCACAGAATGAGCGAGAGAGGGAGAGAGAGAGAGAAAGGGAGAGAGAGAGAGAGAGGAGAGAGAGATGGGTCCAGGGAGATAGCTCCAAGGACTGGAATGCTTCCACAGGGTCCACCATATCTGTTGTCTCTTCTGCATCGCTATAGCTCAAATAGATGCTACCATCACTGGGGAGAGTCACTGGGGAGAGCCACCCCTTACCCCTGGCCAAAAACTGAGAATGCCCAAGTGGCTGAAAGACATTCCAGGAAGCAACAGTATGAAGGGCAAGGAGAGAGGTGATAGAAATTAGATTAGAGGGCAGGGAGAACCAGATTGTGGGAAATTTTGCTACCTGCTGCCAAAGAGTTTTTACTTCTTCAACAGGCTTTTATAATATTTTGTAATACTGTGATAATATTGAACATTATAAGATTTACCTAAGCTACTATTTAATAATGTCTGCTGAAGAATAGAGCTTGAATGGATGTGAGAATGAATTAATGGATTTCCTTTGCAGTGAACTTGGGTTTGTGAACAGACTCATCTTCAGCCTTTCCTCCAGGAAGGAATGTCACTGTAATGGTAGGCTGGGGTCCTCTCAGGTTTGCATGGCAGATTGAACTCCTGACCCCTGCAAGGAAGCACCCTGACCTTCACAAAAATGTTCAGAACTGCCAGCTTACCCCAGCAGTTGGAATTGAAGTAAATCTGCATTAAAGTTAAAATGTTTAGAGATAAGGGTAAAGTTTTTCCTGGCAGTCATTTAGATTTAAACTGTGAAAGGGTAGCTTGGATGAAAATCCATCATGGATTTTCTTAATCCATGATGAAAACAAGTAGCGTTCTGAACCTCTAGGACACGAAGAGTCCCTAATTAGATTATTTGTAGCAATGACTCCAGGAACAGATAAATTCAATGAAGAAAAGAAAGTAAATGTTCCAGAGAGAGAGGGATTTGGCCTTTCTAAGGAGAAAAAGATTGTTGTAAAGAGCTAAAGTGGGCTTGTACCTGAAGGTGTCATGAGTCACTGAGCCTTGCCTTGGAACCCCATCTGTCTGGGACTAGTATGATGCCAGGGAGAAATGTGGTCTCTAAAAATGAGCAGATATATAGGAATCCATGACGTCATTTTCAGGACTCTGTAACAAGTACCAAACCAAAGTCTACCCTCTGGTTTACAATCGAAAGACTTTCTCTCCATTTGCCACCGATTCATGTCCAAAATTTGGCAGTTGATATGACTCTAGGTATAAATAACAGATCAAAGTCAGTGCCTGTGAGAATGGTCCAAAATTATTTCTGAAATCATCACAGAAGCTAAGCTCTCATTTGGCAGAGAGAGAGAATCTGATTAGAGCTTTAGAAAGAGAATGCTGTTGCTAGGGGTGCATGTGTGTGTGTGTGTGTGTGTGTGTGTGTTATTCATGTGTCCTCAATCAGTAGTTTCTCCCTAATAAAATAAGCTGCCTCATTAATAGAATATCACTTGCCACTTTATTTCAGAGAGAAATGTGAGAAATGTGTACGTAAGCAGCTTTCTAGGAAGTCCATTCTGTGTGTGTCGTTAGTCAGCTATAGCATAGTACTGTGAGAGGAGCCAGACGCACCCATCCATGGCTGACACAAAAAGCTTCCTCTAGAGAATGAACCTCGTGGTGTCCCAGATCTGCTGCTAGCTACTTTCTCAGAACCAGCTCAGACAAAACCTCATGCATGGGTTGAGAGACTGACTGGACAGAGGGGGCTTCCTTACTTCTGCTGGCTCCTGCAGAGAGCCCCTAAGGACTAGCTAGGTGCCCTCAGGTGAGCAGATGTGGCTGCCACCTGTTTGCTTCTGGTCCCAGGCAACTGTGGGAGGAAGGGGCTGTGTGTCTCCAGGAGAGCTATGGCTCGCTGCATCACAGATCGTTGGATGGGCTCAGGATGCCAGTTGATACTGCTTTCTCTGCAGTTGGTGTTGAGCCAGGCTAGCTGTTCGCCTTGCTGCTCCTTGCATCTTTGAGTGGCAATCAGTTCTGACTCAGTCTTGTTTGTCATGAAGCTGCTTGTTCCGCCGCTCCTATTGAGACTCACAGATACAATAGGCTAAAGAAACACTGAAGTCATGGCATCCTTTTACTACGCGCACAGGAGCTTGAGAACTCAAGCCTTCCCGGGGCTACATTCCCGAGAATATACCTAGATTCTGAGTCAAGCTGTTTACCTCTTTCCTTCTCTCCCTGGGCGTCATTTGCTTTTTTGAATTTGCAGTAAGATTAGTGATCATGGACTTCAGCTCTTGCCTGTAGTGATCCTGTTCGCATTTTATTCTTCACACAGAATAGGAAGGAGGATCGCTTGCTTTTGCGCAGAGGCTGAGCCACAGGAGAAAGCAAAGCCAATGTGATTTATTGAATGAAAGCTCTGGACAATTACCAACAACTTGTTCCCCCCGCTGCCTCGAGCAACCTAAACTGGTAAGTCAAAGATATTGTGTGTGTGTGTTTTTTCATGTGCATGTGGGGTTTTCTTAGCACTGATAATTTTATTATTCTGTGTGTGTTGCTGTGGTTTTAATGTTTTATTCCAAATCTGCTCTTTCCAAAGTTAGCTTCAGGCAGTCTCTGAAGAATGCTCAAAATCAGATACACAGTGATGTACAAGAACACATGCATATTAGTGTGGGGATACCAGGATGGGGATGAGGAAACCCCATATCTGGTAATGGGGCATTTTACTTGAGCAGGCTAAGGACATTAATTACTTGCATAACTGACTAGTATTTTCTTTGAAAGAGAATATGTCCTTTTAAGACCATTTTCTAATCAGGTTTCTGAGTACCTATAAAATACCTGTTGGATCAGGTAAAGATGGGATGCATCAAACTGATAATCCTGAACACAGGCAGACTGCACTCTCTTTAGCTTGCAGAGGGGATGTGGAATGGGGGTGTTAGGTGTGGGAAATGCTGAGACTGTAGATGGACATAATGTCATGTCCATCTGGGTGAGCAGGCAAATCAATAGCATGATGACTGTGATGTTGAAGATAACTGCCAGGAGCTGGGTATCTAGTGGGCACACATGCAAACCTCGCTCTCTCAGTCCTTTCTCTGTTCCTTGAAGCTAGATAGTGGGTAGGATGCCCTACATTCAAAGCGGGATATTTTACCCCTGCCAGTTGTGAGCCTATCAAGGAAGTCCTATTGATAATTAAGACTGGGTTTTCTGCTCTGCTGAGCTTCATGCGCCCCAATACCTGCCCCACTCCAAAGCCCCACACTCACTTCATTTCTCCATTTCCTGGATAATCTGAAAGGCAATCTCTGCAGAGGTGGAAAGCAAAGGGAGAAAACTGTTGCTGTTACCACCAGCCGCAACAGCACAGGCACCAGCACTTCTGTGTCTCCATAGTCTTTTGTTTTCTTGGCTACTACAAGGCTTTATGGCAGCATAAATCCATCTCTGGTGAGCTCGGAGTCCATATAAATGCCATAAAGAATTGAATGTCTTTGGTGCACTCTATTTGCAGTATATCACTGACTGGTTAGATGAAGTTGTGGCTGTGGGTGCTGACAAAGATGAATGATGTTGGAACAGGGAGCAGCATGCTTCTCTAAATAAAAACCAAAGTTAGGAAACCTGAGAGATGGTGGCGTTTTGCGTTGTCGGAGGACTCCCCAAGCCACTCTATCACAAAAAGCAGGGCCATTCTCCCATGTGACATGGCTTTTTCACAAATGATGGAATTCCAGCAGGGAGACAGAATTGCCTGGTGGATAGAGATCTGATGAGATGCCAGGGTAGTAGGGAACTTTTACTGAGTACTAGGAGGAAGGCATGTGTGTCCAGAAAATTCCCTTGCTTTTCCTGGAACTCTATTCCTCCATTCTTACCATTCCTGATTGTTTCAAAGAAGAAATGCTAAGCTCAGTTGATGCATTCAAGAGATCTACTTTAAGCTCCCTTGTTTAAGGGTGCAGTATAGAATTAATATCGTTATTCTTTTTTTCTTTATTGAACTACAGTGAGATACGCAAATACAAAGTTGTCGTGATTGGGTTTCAGTCATATACTGTTCCAACACCTGTCCCTTCACCAGTGCACATTTTCCACCAACAGTGTCCCCAGAATCCCCTCCCACCTACCTCAACTACTCTATGGCAGCCATGCTTTTCTTCTCTGTCTGTCTGTCTGTCTGTCTGTCTGTCTGTCTGTCTGTCTCTCATTTTGGGCATTATGGTTTGCAATACAGATACTGAAAGGTTATGTATATCCCTTTATATACCTTTAATACTCAGTTCTTGTCCAGACTGATAATTTCTAACTATTATTGTCATACTGATCTCTTTTCTGTCTTAATTGCCCTTCACCCCTCACACACTTGTGGTAAGCTTTCAACCATGGACCAGTTCTCCTGGCCCTGTTTTTCCTGGCCTTGATTAATAGTACCATACTTTTTTTTCATATCCCACGAATGATTGCAGTCATTCTATATCTGACCCTTTCCTTCTGACACATTTCACTCAGCATACTTACCTGTCCATCCATTTATAAACAAATTTCATCTCTTCAGTTTTTCTAACAGCTGTATAGTATTCCATTATTTAGATGTACTGTAGTTTCTTTATCCAGTTGTCTGTTTTCAGGTACTTGGGTTGTTTCCAGATTCTGGCTATTGTGACTAGTGCAGCATGTTCATTTACCTTAATCCAGAGACATGCAAAGGAAATTCACAGATAGAAACTTAAGTGGGAAAGAGGAATGTTCTTTGTCTAAGGGGTACGGAGTAGTCTTAACACACTGAGGTATTAGAGGAAGAAACAACTGAAAATGGCCTTAAATGCTCAAATTGAGGCAAGATAGATTGTACAGGGTTCAAGCATTTACATACAACAATCTCTGTTCAAAAACCTGGCACCACATCCTCCAGCATCATGAGAGATCACTCCTGAGCTCATAGCCAAGAATACTACTGATCACCTCTCAGTGTGGCTCTACACGCTCTCATTAAAATAAATGGATCCTATAAATACTTTTCTTCAATAGTAACCAGTAGTGACTTGTTTTTCACATTTATTTTTACCAAGACTCTAAAGATCTTAAAAAGTTTTGAGCAGATAACCAAATATTTGCAGGGAGTTAGTTCAGGTTGGAATGGAATTCATATATATAACTCATGGCGACTTTTTCTTGTTTCAGTTACCCCATATACATAGAATTAGTCTGCAGGTGTACTGAGACTTGAGTTTCAGACAGCTTATTTGGAAACTATAAGTACTTCCATCTATTGGATTAAGTTTCCTGAAATTCTCTCATTATGAATTTGGCAAAATATTGCTGTCTTTTATAAAATATAGACTTTTTTCTTTTTTGAAATTTTATTTATTTTTATTTTAAATTTTAAGTAAATCTTATAACTTATAATTATAAGTTTAATTTTAGCATGAGGGCCGCCATTTTCCACATCCGACTTCCCTCTCCTCAGAGCTCCATCCAGCAGAAGAGCTGATCACAGCCTGGCTCACGTGGTCGCAAAGCGGCCGCAAAGTGGTTCATCAATAAATGCTCGAGTTTTGAGGTGACTACATGAATATCCCACCCACACAGCAGAGCCTAGCAAGCTACCCATGTCGTATTTGACATGCCAAATACCAGTAACAATTATAGACCTCATTCCCATTACTTGATGAAATGGTTTGAGCCTCTTTATGTTCCTGGAGCGGGAAGATGCCCTTCGGCTATCTCACATGGTACAGGATGCATTGAGATATTACTGGTGCCCGCTTGAGTAAATTGATGATCTATGGGAAGTCAAGTGATCAAGTGTAAGTTTAAGTAATATGGTTAAACTATAATCATAAAGTTGATAGTACTGGTGTACAAAATCACTTCATACCACCACCACCAAAGGGCATGTGATTATCCACTACTAACCCTGGATTATGCTGGTCCAATCATCAGAAAAATAAACAAATATTCTTGAGGGTAGTAATCAGTTAGTGATAAGCAAAGCCACTCATTTTATAAATGAGATAAATGTTTTCTACCTCAGGAATCCAAAAGATGTTTCATTAACAGTTCTGCTTTCTATTTACATTGTCTATTTTTAAGATTTTTGTTATGATCAGTAGTTCACTCCTGATTAGAAAATTATGTACATGAGAATAAACTATTCCCGCCTTTGTATGGGAACTTTAGATTGATGATCCCATTTTGATTTACTATAGGCCCTTGAGGATAACTTGGTGGAAAGCTGAACTCACTATAATTCCTTACCCACCCTTTCTCCTATTGTCTTCTTGTTTCTCTTAATTATCAACCAGTCTATGCCTTGTCAATCAATAAAGAATTAGAGAAGTTATGCTCAGGTTTCCCGAATCCTTTAACTCCTCCAGCCAATCAGTATCCAATTTTGCTCCATTTTATTTCTTGTATCTTTTTCATCTGCCCTGTCCTCTCCATTCACGGGCCACATGCTCAAGTCACTAACTCTCACAAAATTTGAGATGCTTTGTAACGCTTTGAGATATCAAAATTTATGACGCTTTCATAAGTGTCATAGTTGTTGTCTCCTCTTGTTTATTCCCACCACATCCTAATCCTCTTCAAATACCTCTTTTGGACACTATCAGAACAGTGCTCTATAACTATCTTTCGTTAGAGTCAAAACCACCTTTTTTGGGTTGTTTTTCTTTTTTTATGAAATATTTTATTATACCACCGTGAGATATACAATTACAACGTTGTTCATGTTTAGAGGTTTCGGTCACATAGTGTCCCAGCACCCCGCCTCCACCAGTGCCCATTTCCCACTGTCAGAACAGTGCTCTAAAACTCTGTCTAGTATAGTCAGACCACCTTTTGGAAACTGTCAGAACAGTGCTCTAAAACTCTGTCTAGTTATAGACATGTTGAAACCTCGTTTTTGCCTTAAAGTTCTCTAGTGTTTTACTATTATGAAAAACTTTAACTTATTCATAAATATGAATAAGTTAAAGTTTATGCTTCTTATGTGCTATTTTTAAGAACTTTCTGCTATCTTGCCATGCTTCTTTCCAAGGTCCTAGCAGAAATGGAATTTGTGATTGTAAGTTTAAGAGCCCAGGTGATTCCCAGAAGTCTTCCCTCCTTCCATCTGTACTCAGCAGCCCTGTGGCATTTCACATTTCCATCTCTGAACTTAGCAACTAGGCACGAGATGTCCTTTTCTTTCCTGCTTGTTGATGATCTGCTCAGGTATCACCTCCAATAACCCATGTCCCTACTCTTTCCTCCTTTGACCACCTTTGGACACCCCTAAAGTTGACTATTCACCCTTCTGCATTATTTTCCTTGCAGTGAGAGCAGTATTTTAAAGTTTAAAATCTCAGGTTTCCTGGGTATAAATTGTTGACTTTCCACTCAGAGGTGCATCCATTTCTCACTAGGTGAAACTGGAATAATAATGACTCTTATTTCGAAGGGTCATTATGGGATTCAGTGAGTGGATACATATAAAGGCATTATTCTTGTTTTTCCGTTTGATTGCAGTGTGGGGACTTGAACTGAGAGTTTCACTGGGTATCGATGTCGATATAGATATCCTATATCGATATCATCCAGACTCACAGAAGAAGTACTGTAGCTATTCCAAATTTTATATACCACATTATTTCTTAGCTATAGCCTTGCATAATTATTTTCTTGCTAGCCTTCTTGGGGTTTAGTTATCTGACGAAATTTTTTTCAATTTATCTAGGACTTTCCCAGCTTTGCACTGAGGGTCCTGCTTCCCAGGATCCCTGTAGTCCTGAACAAACACTCCAGCTCAGTGTGAGGAGTCCTATCTTACCCATCCCTCTGGATTTTCCAAGGTCACATATGTTACCATGGTCACAAAGTTGATCTTCTGTATGGGTTGACTAAACCCTAAAATCTGTATTGTCTTTCTGTTTTCTTCCTGACAAACTTCTGCTTTCCCATTCAAACATCAGTCATTGTCTTTGTTGGAGTCACAGTTGGTTTGTCAAAATTTACCAAATGTCTGAGTGCCCCGAACTCTTACATATTAGCAAGGTTACTTACTTAATTATCAATGGCCATCCTCTTACATATTATCAATATCACAGAGTTGGCTACCCACCATTAGCAAGCATGGACATACCTGTAATATGTACAGAAAGTAGGGAATAGGGAACCAAACTTTCTTCTCTGTCTAGGTATAGTCAGGTTGAATCTGAAAGTCTCTAGGTCATGTCACAGCCTGGAGAGTATCATTTTGTTCCAGTCAGAAAGATTCCCCTAGCAGATGGTATCTGTCTACCTAGCTGTCAAACATGGATAGAGTTTGTTTCTAAATATTTTATCTTACAACTGTCCCTTTGCCTAACTGCCTCAGATCATTTTCACAGCATAAATGTGAGAAATTCCCATGAACATGTCTTGATGATATGGAAACTATGGTCATTCGAGAACTTCTAATGAGAGGACAAGAACTTTTGTCTTCAGAATGAAGGTCTAGGAAGAAGAAACTGACAGCAGTCAGATCAAAGTTTCTTGGACAGAACAATAACAAAACAGAGTTGTTAAGAGCATGGACAAAAATTGTTAAGGGACAAATCGCACCTCCCTCCATTTATTAAGCTGTAATATCTTGGCCAAATCACCTACTTCTCTAGGGCTCAGTTTCCTTGCTTATAAAATGAGAATTTAATAATGGTCCTGCCTTTTTCATTGGTTTGGTATCACATTTTGTCTTCACTTGTGAAAGCAAAGCCCAAGGCAAAGTCAGTTGCTACTGTCCTATTGGGTATTGGGGCATACAGCCCCACGGCTTTCAAGAGTGAAGGAGAAGGGGAGGTAGTCAAAGAAGGAAGGAAAACAAATAAAGGTTGTTTGTTAGTAAACTTGCCCATACTTCGCCGAAAAACACATCTGGTTGTTTGTCTTATGTGATGTCTTCCAGGAAGCCTTCAAAGCAGTTCACCAGGGATAAATAGAGGCAATCGGGTGCTGGCTCTTGCAGGCTCCTCTCATTGGTCCAGTTTTCTCCATTACCAAATAGGGGTACCCAGATCTTCAGGGTAGCCTTGAATGAGGCTGCAACCTTTGTGGGTCTGGCTAAGTTGAAGCTGTTGGAGCAACTCTCACCACAAGCAGGAAGTAGGCCTTGGCCAAGACCAATTCTTTACCCAAAAGACCTTGGTGGTTGGCAGACATGGTAATACGGCAGTCAAGATTCTTGTTGAAAAACCAGTTAGGCCTTAGGGAAACAGTTGAATTTGAAGTAAATTTCAGACTTTACTCTCCACAGGTAACTCTTACTATTTTGAATTTAGATTGCCTAGAAAATCACTGTTCTAGAAGCTTCCAAAAAGGAAATTCGAATGGCCAAAAGGCATAGAAAAGTGCTCTTCATCTTTAATCATCAGGAGATGCAAATCAAACAACAAGAGGGTACCATCTCACCCCACAGAGACTGGCACACATCCAAAACGCAAGAACAACCGGTGCTGGCGTGGATGTGGGGAAAAGGGACTCATCCACTGCTGGTGGGAGTGCCGGCTGGTCCAGCCCTTTTGGAAAACAATATGGACATTCCTCCGAAAGCTAGATATTGAGCTCCCATTTGATCCAGCAATAGCACTCCTGGGGAATATACCCTAGAGACCGAAAAACACATACAGAAACACTATCTGTACTTCTTTTTCATCTCTGCGCTATCACTATAGCTAGATCTGGAAACAACCTAAGGCCGACAGGGCGGGAGGAGGAGTACTGCTGAGTGAATTAGTCAGAAGGAAAAGGAAGATATAGAATGACTGCTTCATTAATAGGATATAGATCCCTGTGGAATTGTAGGCGATTAAAACTCCACTGAATATACACAAAGAGACTTAAGTGATTAACCTAACTACTGCGGGCTGCCCTTGTTAAGGGGAGAGAGATGCAGAGACAGAGGAGAGATAGAGAGAGAAGAGAGGAAACTGGGGTACCTGCTATTAAGGCGGGTGGGGGGGTGGGAGGGGAGGGGGGCTTGGTGGTGGGAAATGGGGCACTGGTGGAGGGATGGGGTGCTGGAATACTGTATTCCAAGAACCAATTTTGAACACCTGTATATGTTCACGGTGGTTAATAAAAATTTTTAAAAATCACTGTTCTTTGATTAGAGCGTGGCTCCAGGTGTATTCACAGGTCTTTCAGAAGTGTGCTGCAGTCAGATTGTACTGTGTCCATGAGCAGAAACTTCAAATGTTGAGAAAATCTAATTTATCAACTTAATTTATAGTTGGCCCTTTTTTAGAAATTGTCTCATTTAAGTTCACAAAGATTTTCACTTATGTTTTGTTCCAGAAATTTCAGTTTTAGCTTTTTGTAATTGGATTTATAATTTAAATTCAATTTTTTTTTGGCATTTTGGGTCACATCTGACAATGCTCAGGAGTTACTCCTGGCTCCACACTCAGGAATTACTGCTGGCAGTGCTCGGGGCACCATAATGGGTTCCGGGAATCCAACCCAGGTCAGTCTCATGCAAGGCAAGTGCATAACCCATTGTACTATCATTCTCAAGTTAATTTTTATGCATAAATGAAATGGTAGCTGAGCTTATTAATTTTTCCCCATATGTACATCCATTATTCCAACTGTTTTTGTTGGGAAAATGTAATCTTTTCCCTAATGATTTACCTTGATGCTTTGTTAAGAGTCAGTTGATCGTATATGTTTTGGTTAGTTCTGGGCTCTATTTCATCACACCCACCTGTATATGTGTCCTAATGCCATTTTCTTTATATAGCTATCATTTTCTTTGTTTTGATTACTGTAGTTTTGTAGCAAATCTTGAAATCAGATCATGGAAGTCCTAAAACTTATTCTTCTTAAAAGATGTTTGGGCAATCTTAAACTCTTCATATATTTTTCCTCTCCTTTTCCATTTCTTATTGTTGCTGCAACGTCCAGGGACTACTCGCTAGGTTGAAGTGATAGCTCATACCTAGTTGTGGTACTGTGGGTCACTCCAACAGTGGTGGGTATTGCATTCAATGATATATGTGTGTGTGTGGGGGGGATCAAACTCACACAAACTCACATGCAAGGTTGGTGCATGTTCATGTACCATAGCACTAAACTCAGTCCTTTTTAATTTTATTTAAAAAAAATCATTATAGAGAATATTTTAAAGAGAACTTAGGCAACTTAATTCTTTGTGTGTGATGCATTTCTTTCTGAATTTGGTATCACAGCAACATTAATCTGAAAAATGAAGTATATTTTAATGAGTTATGTATAGAATTGATATGATTACTTTCATAAATATACAGTCTGAAACAAATAACAGTTATTTTAGTCAAGATTTTGAGATAAAAATAATGATTCACATCCAGAAATGTTATGGAAAACCTAGAAATTTGCTTCCCATAAGTGTCAAGAGTACTCTTAGAGAAATCTTTCCTTTGACCCTAGAGCTATACTGTAAAGACCAGTCCTTCAGTTAAGGATTACTGTCCCTTTCTTTTTGTAGTTCAGGTGGTCCCTTTAAGACTTTTGGAAGAAAGTAAGAAAAAAATTACATCTTCTCTCTTAAGATCAAAGCCATGGGTTATAATTTTAGTATTAAACTAATAACAAATTTATAAGTAGTGTTCTACATATGTAATGGAATATTGCTTAGCAATAGAAGTGAATAAATATTGAGACATGTATATATATATGAATCTCAGAATAATTAAGCTGAGTTACAGTATCATATTTGCTAATTCCTTGTGTATGAAATTCTAGACAGTGAATCTTACTCCACAGTATCAGAAAGCAGACAGGAGCAACAGACCTGAAGTAAATATATGTCAAAACTGTATTTGTTGTACATCTGTTTGCTTCAGGCACTCTGCTAAATAATTTATATGTATTCTCTCATTTAATGCTTTCACATAACTTCTAGACATGACTCTTAGAACTGAGATAAAGAACACTTTTAGTGAATAATAGAGCCTAAGAAATATAAGTACTGTGTTCAAGGTCATACAGTAAATAAATAGAAAAGTCAAGGTTATTTCAAATCATTTCAGCCTGATACCATTTTCTACTTGTAAAACTGTGCTTTAAAACACTGTGATCATCTTCATGTTATTGATCTGTCTGTAGGGTTTGTCTGAGAAATTGTGAATAAGGAATGTTTTCTAGAGAGTATCTCAAACACAGCACAAGAAATGTGGTTTCCCTGTCTGCATTCATTTTGCCCTTCATGTATTCCATTCAATATTTGAGTATTTTTCTAGCTCTATCTTATCCAAGGTACAGAGAGCTTGTTGCTGTAATTTCTAAGATGCCCTTATAGGTTCTGGGGGAATTATGTTATGCCAGCAAGAATCCCATTGCCACATTCACACTGAGTAACTGAGGAGAAATAAATGTTTCCACACTTCTTTTATTAAATTTATTTCTAGTTATGTCTCCTAAATGCCTAAATAAAATTATATTTATGATTTAATTTTACTTTTGTTTTTGATAGAAAGGAGAAAAGATGATAGACAAGATAGATTATAATAAATTTGCATTATCTTTTTTCTCTTGTGTATTCAAGATTTTCCTCTCTGTTAGAATTTTACAGTAGTCAGGTTGTATTTATGTATGTATCTCTGAATTATCATTCAGGGTATTTATTTAGCATCTTAGATATGATGATTATCATTTTCCACAAAATTTGTACTTTCAGATCAATATTTCTTCCAATATTCTTTCTGCACCTTCTCTATCCTCTGGGATTCCTAGTCATATATTTGCATATTTGATGATATTCCATATATCTCTGGACTTTTGTTCATTTTGATTCATTTTTGCTCCTCAGATTGAGTGATAAATTGAACTATCCTCAAATTTGTTGCTTGTTTCTTCTTCTTGCTCAACTCTCTTTTTCTTTTCTTTTTCTTTTTGGGTCACACCTGGCAATGCTCAGGGGTTACTCCTGGCTCTGCACTCAGGAATTACTCCTAGCAGTGCTCTGGGGACCATATGGGATGCCAGGGATCGAACCCAGGTCAGCTGCATGCAAGGCAAATGCCCTACCTGCTGGACTATCGCTCCAGTCCCTCAACTCTTATATGTGTACCCTCTAGTGAATTTTTCATTCCGATCACTGTAGCTTTCAAGACCAGAATTTCTAATTGGTTTGGGTACATTCATACTTTCTGTATTTTTACTGATAATATCTTTGGTGAAACATCATTTTTATAACTTTCTTCATTTTGGAGGACAAGATTTCTCTAGTTCTTTGAAAAAATTAAAATGTCAGACTTAAGATCTTGAAGTCAAACATTTTGGCTTCTTTGGGGACAGTGTTATAGTTGTACATGAAACATACTATAGTACATGCAGATATACAGAATAGTATAGTATATCTGCATGTCTCGTGTTTTTGTTGAAATCCTAGCATTTGGAATAATTTGATGTGCCAACTTTGAAAATCAGATTATCTTCTCTCTTTAGTGCTCAGTGTTGGGTGATTTTTTTTTTCAGAACTTCATCAAATCAAGTCTGGGGTGGGTTTGTTGTTGTTTCATCATACATCACCACTATATTGTGAAGTAACATAATCATCTAATGATTGAACAGAATCATCATCTAATGATTCAATCATCATCTAATGATTGAACAGAAGTTTCCTTAGACTCCTGGAACCAGTAAGTTTCCTATTCTTTGCATCTTAGGGAACTCACCAGGCAGCTGGCAATGCTGTCTTTGTCTTAGTTCTTGGGCTTGCAGAGCCTCAAAGTCAGGCAGAGATGAGAACTTTGAACTTCCTCAGGTACTTTCTAAGAAAGTCCCCAAACCTGGACATATGCGTGGTCTGCTAGATCCTCGTTAATATGTCCGACTTTTTTCAAAGTCCCCTATGAACATTTCATTCTCTACAAATTTCTATTTTATGCTTATTGGTCCCATTCTCAGCCACTTCCTCAGTCAGCTGTGATGATAAATAATAGCTGATGTTTGCTTTTGATCGATGCCCAAGAGGAAAAGGTTCTTTGCACTTGGTGAGCTCATGTCGTGTTAAATAAAGAAAAATCTTAAGAGTGGGGTCTTACAATGATGGTGCCCTTAAGAAGGGGTTCTGAAGAACCTCCGCACCATTCTGCACCACCCAGAGGCTGAGAGCCAGTGTTTTCCACTATGATTAGAAGCTATTTACTTTCCAGGCTATTCCAAAGGTGTAGATGATGAAAAGACAGCAAATTTATTTGTTAGTTTGTTTTTGTTTGGGGGGCCACACCTGGCAGTGATCAGATGTTACTCCTGGCTTTACACTCAGGAAGCACCTCTAGGGGCCGGAGTGATAGCCCAGCGGTAGGGTGTTTGCCTTGCACGTGGCCGGCCTGTGATGGCCCGGGTTCGATCCCCGGCATCCCATATGGTCCCCCGAGCACCGCGAGGAGTAATTCCCTGAGTGCAGAGCCAGGAGTAACCCGAGAGTCGCTGGTGTGACCCAAAAAAAAAAAAAAAGGAAGCACCTCTATGGTAAACAGAATATAATATTTTGCTATTCTTCCTAACATATTATTCCTTTGTTTTTAGTCTTTTTGGGGGTGGGGGTAGGGGGAAGTTAGACCTGGCAGTGGGCAGGGATTGCTCCTGGCACTGTATTCAGGTGTTAAATGCTAAAGGGAACATCTGGGGTGCTAGGAATCAAACCTGGGTTGACAATGTGCAAGGCAAGTACCCTACCAGCTGCCCTATTATTTCAACCTCATTTTCAGTCTTTCTGTAAATATTTTATTTAGGTGGATCACTTTAAATAGCTTTTTTAAAGTCTCAGTTGGAGATTTGTCCTTTATTAGGAAAAGAAAGTCACTTAAATGTATTGAACTCACATGTATAATCTTAGGCTTTCAAGGAACTACAACAGTTTACATTCATTATGTTTTAACTTTGTTTTATATTTAATTTTGTTTTAGACATAGCATTACTCCTCTCATCACTATAGTAGATTCATGTTCTACTTTCTGTTCCTGGTTTACAATAAGTTAGTGTAATTTTTCTTTTCTCTGATCTTCCATTTATTTTATTTTGGGGGCACAGCAAGTGCTCAAGGATTTCTCCTGGTTCTATGAACAGGGATAACTCCTTGTGGGACTTGGGGGACCATATTGAATATTGGGGATTGGACCTGAGTCACAGTATACAAGGCAAGCACCTCACCCACTTTACTATCACTACAGCCCCAAGTTAATCCAACTTTTATATCAAAATCAAAACTAGTTAATATTATCAGTGAATAAGAATAAATTTCAAGACAGTGTTTAAAACACACAGCAAAATGATTACCACGTATGTTGATGTCTATGTAACAGGAAAAAGACTTGAGGTAACCTTAATCATGACGCTCTTTTTGACTACTATGCACCAAACAGAATAGGTTTAATCTTCCCAACACTGTAAAACTGCATTATTATTGATTTTAATATATGGTTAAATAAGGCCAATAGTATTTTAATAAAGTGCCCAAAGTCATGATACTATAGATAACAAGCATTACAGTTCAAGGTTTTCTACCAAATTCAAAATCCAAAACTATACTGTATATCAAGTATTTGTCCCTTTCCATAATGGAAGGAACATGATTATGGGAATGAACAAAACATAGATAGTTGAATTTCTCAGGTTTTCTCATTAGATGAAAATTTAAATATAGAAGGTGAGAAAGAAAGTATAAACAGTGATGAAATCTAGAAGAACAGAAACATACTAGAGAATTGCCTGGAAGGAAGGGACAGCTGGGACAGTATGAGAAAGAAATCAAAGAGAAGAGAAAGTCCACCTACTTTGACTGAAGGGAACAGATGGGAGATGAGCATAGACAAAAGGGGCCATGTGGATAGGTGTCATTAGTTAGAGGGCAAGATACTGGAATTTGATCAATCGACAAGAATTTATTTACTAGACTCCTGGGCACTGTGGGAGATACAAAGGAATGTGGAGTTATTTTGGGAACGATAGTCATGTAGACAAGACAGATGGCTTGAACCAGGGCATTAATGCTGAAGGAAAATGCTAGAGACAGAAGGCAGAAAGAGGTTAAGGCAATCCCCATGTGAGCCAGCTTTCATGTCAGTCTAGAAGTTTGGGTAGATGGAAATGAACGAGAAGAAATGCCATCATTGCTGTCACATCAAAGGCAAAGGATTTTTAGATTTAAAAAAGGAACGATGCCAAATCACCTACTCTTCCATTTCTGCCTTTGTGTAAATTAAAGATCATTAAATGTTTCTGAAAGCACAAACACCCTACAGATGGTGTTTTATATCCTCCTCCCCAATATAAATGTGCCCATTTAGCTAAGACAGAGTAGAGCCTAATAGGCATGAGTAATGCTGACTATGACCTTGGGAGACACTTGGAAGTCTTTTGGTCTTGAAGGAAAATGGAAAGACAGCATAAAAAGGGTCTAAAGACATTGGGCAATGTAATGAAGGTGAATTTCCATTTGGGATTTTTTTTAGAAGTTTGCTTTAGGTTTGCTTTTCTGAATTTCCATTTGTTAAAATGAAAGTAAGTTAAGGTTACATGGGGCTTGTAGACACAGAATCCAATATGAGGCATAAGGAGGAAATGAGCGTTCTGTGTAACATTCCTTAGTACATTATATTTGGTAGAATTAATCTAGTATTAGTTTAATCTAAAAATTTTAATCTAAAGTATTAGTTTTTAAAAATGATGGTTACCATGAGTCTTCATATAAGTCAGTCTCTTTGAATGCATTAAGCTTATCAAATTATCACACCGTAGTATGTAGACATTATTATTGCCATTTTATAAATGAGAGGAATTAAATTTAGACATGTCAAATAACTTCCCTAAAAATCACAGAGTAAGTAGAATAATTAATAGCAATTTATATCCTAATCTCAACTGTATTTCTTTTACCTGGCACTTGTGTTTGCATGCACATTTTAGTTATATACCAACAACATGTAAAATAATACTTGGCAGTTCTTGTTTTCAAGATGCAGTCTAGATAGAAAAGACAAAGAAAAGGTTGTAACCCAATAACATAATTTCTATAATAGACAAATATTACGTGAATGAATAAAAAAAGTACTTCAGTTTTCATGGAGGTGTAGGGAGACCCTTGAGCATAGTCTAAAGCTAAGCAATCATTTCCTAGGTCATGAATCAGAGATAGAATTCCAATGCATGTGAAGAAGTTTATACTGGAATAAATTTGTACAATTTAGGAAATTCTAGTCAGACGTCTGAAGCACAAAATGTAGGGATAAAGGAAGAGATGAGACTGGAGAGGTAAACACCTGTATGTGAACATAAAACATTTAGATTTTATCCCATAGGAAGTGAGAAATCATTATAGTCAGCCTTATAAAGACGTTTTTCAATAAAAAGATCTACATGGTATTATATATAATGGGCTCCATTTGTTCTACAAAAATTAGAGGAATAGACATGACTAGGAGGCTACAGTTCAGTAGCTCTGGCAGCATTCTAAATGGAAGATTCCATTGCATAAGAGTAAAGATGATCGGAAGTCAGCAGTACAGTCCAGAGACACCTGAGCCCAGGCTGCTTCAGACAGAGACATTTTGCGCATCACTGCCTCCACCAGTTATTTCTTTCGTGCATGTATTTATCTATGTATATGGGGTAACTGGAACAAGGAAAAGTCGCCATGAGTTATATATATGAATTCCATTCCAACCTGAACTAACTCCCTGCAAATATTTGGTTATCTGCTCAAAACTTTTAAGATTTTCAGTGTCTGGGTAAAGAAAAATGTGAAAAACAAGTTACTACTGGTCACTATCGAAGTGATCAAGTGATGTATTTATCTAATACTTAACTTCTTAGATATTGGATCACAACCCCATATGGGATCATATAACTGAGGTCCCAAAAAGAAATTGACAACAGTGAAATATTTTGGAGTTTGCAATTACCAATTTTTTAAAAATATTTTATTATACCACCGTGAGACATACAATTACAAAGGTGTTCACAATTGGTTCTTGGTAATACAGTATTCCAGCACCCATCCCCTCCACCAGTGCCCCATTTCCACCACCATTGTATCCCACCCCCTCCAACCCACCCCCCAGGCTGCCTCAACAGCAGGTAGCCCTGTTTCCTCTCTTTCTCTCTCTGTCTCTCTGTCTCTGCATCTCTCTCCCTCTTGTTTTACACATTGTGGCTAGCCCTGCAGATATTTAGAGTTTAAAATTAAGTCTCTTTGTGTATATTCAATGGTGAGTTTTAGCCTGCCATTACCATTTCACACATTTAGTAAAACACTGGTATCTATTTATATCCTATTAATGAATGCAGTCATTCTATATCTGTCCTTTTCCTTCTGACTAATTTCACTCAGCATGATAGTCTCCATGTCCATCCATTCGCAGGTAAATTTCATAATTTCATCTTTTCTGACAGCCGCATAGTATTCCATAGTGTAGATGAACCACAGTTTCTTTAGCCAGTTCTCTGTTCTCGGGCATTTAGGTTGTTTCCAGATTCTAGCTATAGTGAATAGCACAGAGATGAATAAAGAAGTACAGATAGTGTTTCTGCTATGTGTTTTTCGGTCTCTCGGGTATATTCCCAGGAGTGCTATTGCTGGATCAAATGGGAGCTCAATGTCTAGTTTTTGGAGGAATGCCCATATTGTTTTCCAAAAGGGCTGGACCAGTCGGCACTCCCACCAACAGTGGATGAGAGTCCTTTTTCCCCACATCCACGCCAGCACCAGTTGTTCTTGCTGTTTTGGATGTGTGCCAGTCTCTGTGGTGTGAGATGGTACCTCATTGTTGTTTTGATTTGCATCTCCCTGATGATTAAAGATGAAGAGCACTTTTTCATATGCCTTTTGGCCATTCGAATTTCTTCTTTTTTGGAAGTTTCTGTTCATTTCTTCTCCCCCATTTTTTGATGGGGTTGGCTGTTTTTTTTCTTGTGAAGGGCTACCAGTGCCTGATATATCCTGGATATTAACCCCTTGTCAGATGGGTATTGGGTAAATATCCTTTCCCACTCTGTGGATTGTCTTTGTATCTTGGTCACCGTTTCTTTTGAGGTGCAGAAGCTTTTCAATTTTATATAATCCCATTTGTTTATCTTTGCTTCCATTTGCTTGGTCAGTGGTGTGTCGTCTTTAAAGATACTTTTAGTTTCAATGTCGTAGAGCGTTTCTCCTATGTTTTCTTCGATGTACCTTATAGATTCATGTCTGATGTTGAGACCTATAATCCATTTTGATCTGACTTTTGTGCATGGCGTTAAAAGGAGGTTAAGTTCATTTTTTTACACGTAGCTGCCCAGTTTTCCCAGCACCATTTGTTGAAGAGGCTTTTGTTGCTCCACTTAATATTTTTTGCTCCTTTATCGAAGATTAAGTGGTTGTATATTTGAGGGTGTGTTTCAGGATATTCAGTTCTATTCCATAGGTCTATGGGTCTGTCTCTATACCAATACCACACTGTCTTAATTACAACTGCTCTGTAGTAGAGCTTGAGGTTGGGGAAAGTGATACCTCCCATCTTCTTTTTCCCAAGGATTGCTTTAGCTATTCGTGGGGGTTTACTATTCCATACAAATTTCAGGAGTGTTTGTTCAATTTCTTTGAAGAACATCATGGGTATCTTGATAGGGACCACATTGAATTTGTATAAAGCTCTAGGGAGGATTACCATTTTGATAATGTTAATCCTTCCAATCCATGAGCAAGAAATGTGTCTCCATTTCTTCAGGTCTTCTTTTATTTCCTGAAGTAACATTTTGTAGTTTTCTTTGTAGAGATCCTGTACATTCTTTGTCAAACTGATTCCTAGGTATTTGATTTTTTGTGGCACAATTGTGAATGAGATAGTTTCTTTAATGTCCCTTTCTTCTCTTTTGCTGTTTGCATATAGGAAGGCCATTGACTTTTGGGTATTGATTTTGTACCCTGCCACTCTACTATAGGAATGTATTATTTCTAGGAGCCTCTTGGTAGAGAGTTTCGGGTTTTCCCGGTATAATATCATGTCATCTGCAAATAGTGACAACTTGGCTTCTTCCCTTCCTATCTGGATGCCCTTAATGTCTTTTTCTTCCCTGATTGCTATGGCAAGTACTTCCAATTCTATATTGAATAGAAGTGGTGAGAGTGGGCAGCCTTGTCTTGTCCCTGATCTTAAGGGGAAGGCTTTTAGTTTTTCCCCCATTGAGAATGATGCTCGCTGTGGGCTTGTAGTAGATGGCCTGGATTATCTTGAGGAAGGTTCCTTCAATCCCCATTTTATGGAGAGCTTTTATCATGAATGGGTGTTGAATCTTGTCAAATGCCTTCTCTGCATCTATTGATATGATCATATGGTTTTTATTTTTCTTTTTGTTGATATGATGTATTATGTTGATTGACTTGCGGATGTTGAACCATCCTTGCATTCCCGGGATGAATCCCACTTGGTCATGGTGTATAATCTTTTTGATGACTCTTTGGATTCTATTTGCTAGTATTTTGTTGAAGATCTTAGCATCTGTATTCATCAGGGAGATTGGTCTGCAGTTTTCCTTTTTTGTGACATCTCTTCCTGCTTTGGGTATCAGGGTGATATGTGCCTCGTAAAAGCTATTTGGGAGTGTTTGTGTTTCTTCAATTTGTCGGAAGAGCTTAAAAAGAATTGGGAGTAGGTCCTCTTTAAAGGTTTTGTAGAATTCACTGGTGAATCCATCTGGACCTGGGCTTTTGTGTTTGGGGGAGACTTTTGATTACCGATTCCATCTCCTCAATGGAGATAGGTTTGTTGAGGTATTCCAAATCTTCTTGTTGCAGACTTGGGAGGTTATAGGAATTCAGGAATTTGTCCATTTCTTCTAGGTTCTCTTGTTTCGTGGCATAAAGGCTCTCATAGTAATCTCTGATGATCTTTTGAATTTCTGTGGTTTCAGTTGTGATGTCCCCCTTTTCATTTCTGATTCTATTTATTTGGGTTCTCTCTTTTCCTTTTCTTACAAGTCTTGCAAGTGGTTTGTCAATCTTGTTTATTTTTTCAAAGAACCAGCTTTTGGTTTCGTTGATCTTCTGGATTGTTTTTTGACATTCCATCTCATTGATTTCTGCTCTAAGTTTTATTATTTCTTTCTTTCTGCTTGGGTTGGAATCCTTTTGTTGATCACTCTCTAAGATCTTAAGTTGTGAGATCAGACTGTTTGTGATGGCCTTTTCTTCTTTTCTGATGAATGCTTGAAGAGCTATGAACTTGCCTCTTAACACTGCTTTCGCTGTATCCCACAAGTTCTGGTAATTCGTGTCTTCAGTCTCATTTGTTTCCAGGAATCTTTGGATTTCCTCTTTGATTTCTTTTATGACTTGCTGGTTGTTCAGCAGTGAGCTGTTTAGTTTCCAGGTACTTGGTATTGGTCTCCGTTTTTGTGTACAATCAAGTTCTATTTTCAGTGCATCATGGTCTGAAAAAATAGTTGGCACAATTTCTATCTTTCTTGATTTTGGGGTACGATTTCTCACATGGCTCAGCATGTGATCTATTTTGGAGTATGTTGCATGTGCACTGGAGAAGAAAGTGTATTCAGCTTTTTGGGGATGAAATGCTCTGTATATGTCTACCAGCCCTCTTTCTTCCATCTCTTCTTTTAGGGCCAGTATTTCCTTGGTAAGTTTCAATCTTGTTGATCTATCCAGGGTTGACAGAGCAGTGTTGAAGTCTCCAACTACATTTGTGTTGCTGTCAATGTCTTCTTTGAAGTCTATTAGTAGTTGTTTTAGGTATTTTGCTGGCCCCTCGTTGGGTGCATATATGTTTAATATCGTGATTTCTTCCTGATATATGCATCCCTTGACTATTAAGAAGTGACCTTCATTGTCCCTTTTGACTTTCTTTAGCCTGAAGTCTATGTTGTCGGATACCAGTATGGCTACCCCAGCCCTTTTGGATGGGTTGTTTGAGTGAAGGATTGTTTTCCAGCCTTTTATTTTGAGCCTGTCTTTGCTCCGATTGTCCAGGTGTGTTTCTTGAAGGCAGCAGAATGTCGGATTCAATTTTTTTGATCCATTGTGCCACTCTGTGTCTCTTAACTGGTGCATTTATACCATTGACATTGAGAGAGATTATTGTCATGGGATTTTGTGCCATCTTTCTGTATAGGTTGGTTGTTCTTTTGGGTTATGTCTCATCTTATAGTAGATCTTTCAGTCCTTCTTTTAAGGTTGGTTTTGATTTTACAAAGTTCCTAAGCTGTTGTTTATCCAAGAAGTTGTATATCTGTCCTTCAAATCTGAGTGAGAGTTTAGCTGGATAAAGAATTCTTGCTGAGGCATTCATTTCATTAAGTTTTTTACTATATCCCACCACTGCCTTCGGGCTTGGAGGGTGTCTTCTGAGAAGTCTGCTGAAAGTCAAATGGTTGCTCCTTTGTATACAATTTCCTTCTTTGATCTTGCTGCCTGAAGAATTATGTCTCTGTCTATGGCATCCATTACTTTGACTAGGATGTGTCTTGGGGTCTTTCTATTTGGGTCTCTTCTTGCTGGTACGCATCGGGCTTCTTGGATCTGGATGCCTTCATCCTTTAACTCAGGGAACTTTTCAGCCAGGATGTTTTTAACTGTTTTAATTTCCTTGGGGTTACTTTCCTGTCCCTCTGGGACTCCGATAATTCTTATGTTGTTCCGCCTGGCTTCATCCCATTGTTCTCTGTTCTGTTGCTGATCCATTTTCTGGTCTTTTTCCATTTTATGTAGTTCTCTGAGTGCTTTCTGCAGCTCATCTTCAGTCTCACTGATTCTCTCTTCCGCTGCTGTCATCCTACTGTTGAGAGCCCCTATTGTGTTTTTCATTTCATCTACTGAGTTTTTAAGCGATGATATTTCTATTTGCATGGTTCTCATTTCTGCTCTCATTTCCTCCCGTAATTTATTGACTGCCCTTTCAACTGCTTTGTTTATGTTCTCCTGTATTTTATTGGACATCTGCTCCATTTTTTCATTGAGCTCCTTAAGCATCCTACCAATTTCTTCTCTAAATTCATTGTCAGAGAGATCATGCACATCTGCATTCTTTTTTGAGTCTTCAGGGTTGATTCCTTCATCTGTTCTTTGAACTGGGGATCTGCGTTGTTTCCCCATGGTGTTGCGGTGCTCAGGGATAGATTCCTCTAGTGTACTGTTTCTTTTATCTTGAGGGTATTACCTTCCCTGACGCGGACACAGGCTGGTTTGAGAGTTCAAAATGTCTGTTTACTTCTGCTTCCCTCTCGGACTTCTGGGGGTTGTAGTTCCACCTTCTGCCGAGGCCTGGGGCTCTACCACGACCCCACGCGCCCGCCCGGCCAGCCTCACACCCCAGGGAGAGCACCTGAGGCGGACACAGGCCAGTGTGAGAGTTCCGCAATTACCAAAATTTTATTTAAAATAAAACATGTAATGAATATGAGATGTTTTCTGGCAGTGCTGAGTCATGTTGCATTTTTTGGGTGAAAAGAGGTCATAATGAAAAAAAAGAAGTCCTGCTCTACTGCATATACATGGCTATAGAATCCCCTTACCAAAAAAAAAATAAAATTTGTTGAGAAAAATGAATATTTCCTATTACTAAATCCTTTGGCCTTTATGAGATGCCATAGTGGAAAATGAAAAGTAATAGTGGAGGTATTACAAACATCCTCATATAGTAGTTTCATATGTGTGTATATATATGTATATATATGTATATGTATATATACCATATATGTATATATATATATATGTAGTTGGTCCACTTTTATGGGGATTTTTGTAAAAAGAGGTGATCCAAGCCTATGGTATCAATGCTATAAAGTGCAGTGCTGTGAAGATGTTTTCCTTATGATTTTCTTTTTATATTTATTTATTTATAAGATTATTATTTTTTATTATAACACCATGAGATAGACATTTACAAAGCTGTTCATAATAAGACAGCACCGTCCTTTCATCAGTGCACATTCTCCATGACCAGTGTCCTCAGATTCCCTCCCCCTCACCCAGTCTGGCTCTGTAGCAGGCACTTCTTTCTTCTTTCTTCTTTCTTTCTTCTTTCTTCTTCTTCTTCCTTCTTTCTTTCTTTCTTCTTTCTCTGTCTCTGTCTCCATCTCCTCCTCCTCCTTCATCATCATCTTCTTTGTCTTCATCTTCGTCTTCTTCATCTTCTTCATCGTCTTCATCTTCTTTCTTTGTCTTCTTTCTTCTCATCTTCTTTCTTCATCTTCGTCATCTTCTTCATCTTCATTGTCTTCTCCTTCTCCTACTCTCTCCCCCCCCTCTCCATCTCTCTCCCTCCCCCTCTCTCCCATCCTCCTCCCTCCTTTCTCCTCTCTCTCTCTCCTCCCTCTCCTCCTCCCTCTCCTCCTCCCGCTCCTCCTCCCCCTCTTTCTCCTCCTCTTCCCTCTCCCTCACTCTCCTCCTCCTCCTTCTCCTCCTCCTCCTCTCTCTCCTCTCCCTTTCCTTTCCCCCCCCTCCCCCTTCCCCCCCTCTCTCTTCTCTTCCTCCTCCTTCCTTCTCTCTCTCCTTCTCTCTCTCTCTCTTTCTCTTACATTGTGGCTTCCCTAACATACATTAGGGTTATCATGTAAATCCCTTTGCCTACATTCAATGTTCAGTTTTAGTCTGCCATTACCATTTCCAACAACAATTAGTAGAATACTGGTATATGTGTATATACATACATATATATCCCACAGATGATATAAAATATTTACATCCCACAGACAAATGCAGTCATTTTATATCTATCCTTTTCCTTCTGACTGATTTCACTAAGCATGCTCTCCATATCTATCCATTTGTAGACAAATTTCATGACTTTTTCCTGACAGCTGTATAGTATTCTATTGTGTAGATGTACCATAAACAACCTGAGTGCTCAAGAACAGAAGACTGGGTAAAGGAGTTTCATATATTACCCTCTATAAAGAATATTTTTTTTTGCTTTTTGGGTCACACCTGGCAACGCTCAAGAGTTACTCCTGGCTCTGCACTCAGGAATTACTCATGGTGGTGCTCGGGGGACCATATGGGATGCCAGGGATTGAACCCGGGCCAGCACAGGCAGGCCGCGTGCAAGGCAAATGCCCTACCCACTAGGCTATCGCCTCCGGACCCATAAAGAATATTTTTAAATGAGGGTATGATAGTTTCATGCTCTGCAAGAATGTTTCTGCAGAGAGTAATGGTACCATGAGTTTGAACATAAAACAGAAAGAAACCTACCATGCCAGATAGCCTTAAATCTTGGTGGAATCATATGTCAATAGCAACACTCAACATAATGATGCATGACCTTTGAAATGGCATGCCTGGTATCCTAGAAACTGTCTTCAGGTATGACATAGGTGAGCACTTATTTAAGAGATCTGTTGATCAGACATGTACTCCTTGGAGAATGTCAGGACAACATGTCCTGGAGAACAGACATAGTGTTGGGCCTCTGGAATGAGGAGTAAACAGGGACAGGTTGACGAAGCACAAATTCCTCAAATTTTCCCACCCTAATCCCTCAAACATTGAGATAGTTCATCAAATATCAGACGACAGACTTATTTTTACACCTCTGGAGAAAAGGGATCTGCAGGAAGTAACCACACTCATATATACCCAACAGAGGGCAGGGTCTAGAAGGAGGTAAGTGGAATGACTCTAATTACATTACATATAATTAAGAATTGAACAGAACCCACTAGATAATAAAATGGAGGTGTTTTCTATAATGGTATAGAGATCAAAGAATTTCAGATAGATATTTATGCCATACATATTATGTTTATCTGCTGATGTATAAGTCTACATATTAATTAAAGGTTATAATTTTACTCCTGCCACCAATTAGGTTTGAGGTCATAAACAAGCTGCTATCCTTTCCCTGAATTTTAGCTTTCTTATCTAGAAAAAAAAAGAAGCTGTATCTGATGATTTCTCAGGTTCCTTCAAACTATAATATTTTATTGGGGTCCCAGGAGCTTATTGCAGATGAAAAAAATTGGCAATGCATACATTATATAAATGAAATAATATCAGGTTTTCCTTCTTTTAGGAATTTCCGGGTGAAAATGACGCAACAAATGCAGAATTTACATCTTTCTCAATCAAAGAAACATAGTGCTCCATCCTCCCCCAATGCTGCCAAACGCCTATACAGGAACCTTTCTGAGAAGCTGAAGGGGGAGTCACTCATCATTTGATGAGGCCTATTTCAGAACAAGGACTGATAGACTGAGTCTCCGAAAGACCTCAGTGGTAATAAAATTCTTCTTATTCCCAACTTGGTTTGATTTCTCTGTTATGTTTGGATATATGCTATCCTAAGATGGTCCATGTTTGCTTCAGAATCTGACAGTTAAAATGTCAGATTTTATGACATGCAGAAAGTTGGATAAGACATAAGACACTTAATGGTGTTAGCCAAAGTTTGAGTGGTTGAATTTTATTGTTTTTCCTTTTCTAATTTTTCTTTATCCGAGCTTTTCTTTCTGGAACTGGGCAAAAAAAAAAAAAGACTCCACAAGCTAGTACTTTGACAAACATGGTGTAGGAGACTAAGCTTTCTGGGAACTTGACATTCATTGATTATTATCAATTATGAGCAATATTTTATTTACTATTTTAATATATATTCCAAGCAGAGTCATTCAAAACATAATATATGCAAAAATGTAAATAAGTACTATAAAGTGGGAAATAATTGAATGCTGGAAATAGAGGGAGAGAGTGTTCGAAAGATAAATGGAAAAAAGAAAGCAAGAAAAAATGACTGACAAAACACTAGCAAAATAAAATAATGGAATAGAAAGAAGCAGACCAAAAAACTTTGAAAATATGCTACCTAAAATTTATCATATAATTGTCTCTGAGTTCCCAGTCAAAGCAGAAAAGGAAATGCATTTGGTTGTAGCATGTCATTAACTGATATCTGAAAATATATCATCTGTTGAACATAATGGGGACACTGATGGTGGGAAAAGTACTCTAGTTAAGGGAAGCGTGTTGGAACATTATATGACTAAACCCAAATCATGAACAGCTTTGTAACCATGTATCTCACTGTGATTCAATTTAAAAATAAAAGGAAAGAAAAAAAAGGAATGAAATAATGAACATTTTCTGTTACTAAGTCTTCTGACCTTTAAAAGTTGTCTTAGTGAATTACATACATGATGATAACTAGTTAAGTTGTCAATGTTATAGATAATCTTATATAGTAATTTCTTATATTGTAACATATAAGGACTTTATATTACCGTGTTTGGCTAGGGTATTTCTGCAGTGGATAATAGGACCTTTTGTTTCAGCTTAAGATACAAATGAACCCTAACCTTTTAGATGAAGCATGCTAGGGTTTGCCAACAAAAGCAGGGGAGAGGAAATGACTTCGGAGTGAATGCAAATATGATTCATGAGAAAATAGACCTACTAAGAATTAGAAACAAGTACACAACTGTAGACAGCACTGCATTGAACTTTGCTTTCATTGTTTTCTCATTTCAAACTCATCTTCCAGTAAGGTGTGGTTGTGGCTGAGTTATGGCTTAAGCATCAGGGACGCATCAATTTGGTATATTGTCAACAGAACGTTTTTCCATTCAACACTGTTTTGTAGCAAAAATTGCTGCATACCAAAATAGTTTCATGCTCTGGATTCCCATTGTCAAAATAAGCATTTACATAATAGCTTTGTATTTTCTTCATGTGTTATGTACTCAGCTAAACTGACCTGTGGCCTTTGATAGAACTAACTCTTGATGAGACTAAAAATAAAACTTGCCAACCTAAATATTTGGTCACTAACGACCTCCACGTTTTAATCAGGTCATCACTATGCTGGATTAGGATCAGTGGTATTTCAACATTTTTAAAGATCAAGCAACACTTAGAGAGGAAACCAGACAGATACGTAGATAGTACTTGTGTTTGCCTTCTTCCATAGTACAGAAATATGTATGTGAGAGAATTTCAGGATTTTCTACTTTGTTTACCATTAATTTTCATATTGAACTTTTCAAAGGAGCTATATTGTCTTAAGCTATTGTTTTTCTCTTTATATTAGATCCTATAAATATTCAACTACTAGTCCTTCCAGATATAGTGTGTGACCCAGTCTACTAAAACCCTACCTGTACACCACCCTCTTGAGCCTCTCACATGAAGACCTAGAAATACAGCATGCTGAGTGGTTTGAGTGCTGGCTTAGTTAATAGGGGTTTAGTACAGAGGAAACTAGGAGCTTGGAAATAAGCCTCCAGGCAGTATGGAGGTATTGGGAATTTGTAAATAGGGAAATGTTATGCAACACTTTATCTTAGAAAGATCATTCTGTGTAGTATAGAGCATCAGCTGAAGATACTGAAACAGACCACGGAAAGTCATTGTGGAGTCCAAGAAAAAGGCAACTTTTGAGCAATAGTGGAGACATGGACTAGAAAGGGAGGGAAAGATAGGCATTTAGAGAACCAGAGAGATCATCTTCTCAGCTACCTGTTACTATATAATATCACCCATGTCAACATTTCCCAAATTAGGTTTTGCAAAACATTATTCAAAGGGATGTGAAATACAAATGCAATGAAAAATAAATATTTGAGGCAGGCTATGTTTCCCTCTTCTTAAGAAGCCATAGTTGCATCATGTTAAGATTATTAAGACTCTAAGTGTGGCCTAACTTTAAGTGTGGTAAAAATTTATTATTTTACCATATAATAAATGGTAAAAAAATTTACCATTTATTATATGGTAAAATAATAAGAACTATTTTATTATAGTAAAATAATATGGTCACTACCATATTATTTTATTATAGTAAAATAATATGGTCACTTGGTTTCATCCAGTGTTTACATCCAGTGTTCATCCAGTTGCTTGCCCAATATTTTGGGCAAGCAACTTCCTTCACAGAACACCTTTTAATGGCATATTTCAAAGAAAACTGGTTTTGAATTAAAGTAGATTTTACCTGTTATTTCCATACTAGACATATTATTCTATATTGACTCAATGCATGTCAAAGTACACATCTACTCAATGCCCATTAGAAATGTTGGATCCAATAGTATTTACTTTGGAGACCGTGGGATACATTGCCATTACAGCATGTATAAGGTACATAAAACTATAAGCCACTGAATCTTGACATACTAGTTTACAAAATTGTGCTAAACTGATTTTGTTCTCCTGCAGAACTTCCAGGGCAATGAAGCTATGTTTGAAGCAGTTGAACAGCAAGACATAGATGCTGTGCAAATCCTTCTGTATCAATATACACCAGAAGAATTAGATCTCAACACACCAAACAGTGAGGGATTGACGCCCCTGGATATTGCCATCATGACCAACAATGTACCCATTGCTAGGATTCTACTGAGGACAGGGGCCCGAGAGAGTCCACACTGTAAGTAAACATGGCAATAAAAACATGTATTATTACAAATTGGAGCCCTGCTTTTTGGCACCAAAATAGCCATTGTTGATCTTAACATAGAAATAGTTTACATAGCTACAGGCTCTGTAAATCTTTGCTTGTTTTCTTGGGTGTTCATGCAAATAGTGATAGTGTTTATCACTATGAGGACACAGTTACTTTCTAAGTGGAATATACTAAATGGTTTTAAAAAGGAGATTCCAAGGAACTCCCCCACCACACACACCACTGGGAACTCAACCTTTTATATGTGTGAGAAGTTCCAAGTGAGGCTATAGAACAAGAAGTAGACATAAAAATGAATGATGGTGCATGTGGATAGCATCCACAGTCAGTATGGTGCCTTGATCCATTCATTCTAGGTACTAGGAATGCAGTAATGAACAAGACAAAACCCGTTCTCATAGAATGTACATGCTAATGTGTAGAACCTTCAATAAACAAGTAAATACATCAATGAAAATATAGTCTCTGATACTGATGAACACCCATGACAAAAACTGAGTGCCTTCATATTGGAGAAGAAAGTATTTAAAATAATGCTGCACCAAAAAAGCATCTCTCCTGTATGAATTAGCCATGGGAGGCACAAAAAGGCAAAATCCAGGCAGAAACAAAAGCCTGTAGGAACTAAGTAGCAAAGCAGGCAGAAAGGAGATTGACATGTGAGGAACAAGAAGGGTGGTGAGACTACAGAGAAGTGAACCAATGGCAGTGATCACTGAGAGATTAGTGAGCGGGATTAGCTCATCACCTTGCAGGCCTAGGTGTGATGGGAAGATGCTGGAGCTATTCAAGTGGGCAAATGGCATATGCTGATTTCATCATTAAGCACTCTATGGAGAATTGACAGTGGCAGAGAAATGGGGAAAACAGGTAAGGTAGCTATGTCAGTTTATAAGCACCAAAAATAATCCAGTCACTTGGTCCTGCATGGCGGTAGTATGGATATAAAACAGGAGTGGAATTCTAGATGTATCTTACAATTTTTTATTATAGTTCAGCTAAGATGGTTACAATAGTGTTTAAGTTTATCGTATTGATGTAAAGAGTTACTGCATACCACCACCACCAAAGTGATCATAGCCCTCCATCACTGTCCCTAAGGTCACTCTTTGTGTGAAGTCCCCATGCTTCTCCTCAATATTTGTTGGTAGGTTTTTCAATCCAAGATCAAGGATTAATTATTGTTCAATACAGTCTATTTTCTTGTTTCGTCTCCCTGTATTCCACACATTAGTGAGATCATCCACTATTATGTGTTACTTCTCTTATTTTTACTTAACATGGTGCCCTCCAGTTCTAAACATCTGGATATATTTTCAACGTTTTCCAAAAAAGATAATTTCCATGCCATATACAATTTTGCTTTTCAGTGTGTGCAGAGCTATTCACCCAGTTATGCAATCACTCTACATTTTTATCCCCCCCAAGTAAACTGTGTACCTATTAGCTTTCGCCCCAACCATCCTACTCCTAGCCCTAGGCAACCACCAGCAATCCCTTTTGTTTCTTGCTTATCCTGGACATTCCCTAGAAATGGGATCATAGGCTGTGTGGTCTTTGGTGACTAGCTTCTTTCTGGATCTATTTTTAAGTCAAACTGTAAGCACCTGCTAACATAAGCTGTCCTGGGGATCCTAGCAGGCTTCCCCTTCCCCAGGAATGAATCAGGTAAAACACACTGCACAGTCTTCCTCCCTCAGGTATTATGCAGAACAGTCTACATGAATGGGATTCCTTAATCTTCACAGCCACATTCTGAGGTATGCATTCACATACCCCTTGGTACAAACTCTTTGACTCAATGACCACAATGGCGATGAGCCTCAAACTTATGTTTCCTGAAAGGGAAAAAAGTAAACTCGTCAAACTGCTAGGCTCCTTAATACTGATTCACTTATTTTTAAGTGGAGAGATTTTCTTATATCAGAAAATCCTTCGTTTAAAAAATGCTAAGCTCTAAACCTTCGTGTCCAAGAGAGTGTACACTTAGATTTAGTGGGATCTGAGACTCTTCAATAAGATCTATTGTCAAATAATATCAAAGGACCACTTCTTTGATTTAAAGTGGAAATGGAGAATTTAGAGGGATGAACAAAATAAGAGGAGACATAATTAAAAAGAAATATATGCTGCCCTCTGATTTTTCTGCAATAATTTCTGCCCCAAAGATCCATTGAAGAGAGAATCAGAGGGTCTGAACACAAAACACATTCTATAAGAACAAGGAGACCATTCATCCAGCTGTTGTCTGCACTGGCTGGGTGAAACATTCATCCTGTTTACCTGAGATGATACAAAGAACTCCGCATTTATCGTCAATCCAGTAAGACTCCCAATCTCCCCCAGTATTAAATCTGTATAAAAGAATAGAAGTCGAAAATATCTAGTCAAACCCAAAGCGAACTTCTTCGAGATCCCTTGTTTTTTTTCCTTACCTCCAAAATGATAACCACACTCTCATCTCAGAGTTGTAAATCATGGTGAGAGATAAAGTCAGATTTTAGCCTACAGGAAATGTGCCACTTAAATAACCCATGAAGTTGAAGAGATAATACCATATAGGTACTACCCTGGGGCAAAAGAATATGGTCTGAGCATCTTCAAAGAAGAAACACCACTAACAAAACAACTAGAAAAAAAGATAAACTTATGGGACGACATGAAACTAAAAGCTTCTGCACCTCAAAAGAGACAATGACCAAGATATAATGACAGTCCACAGAATGGGAAAGAATATTCACCCAATACCCATCTGATAAGGGATATCTAGGATAAGGGACATCTAGGATATATCAGGTACTAGTAGAACTTTACAAGAAGAAAACAGCCAACCGCATCAAAAAATAGGGAGAAGAAATTAATAGAAATTTCAATAGGGAAGAAGTTCGAATGGCCAAAAAACATATGAAAAAAATGTTCATCATCATTAATCATCAGAGAGATGCAAATCAAAATAACAATGAGATATCATCTCACACCACAGAGACTGGCACATATCCATAAGAGCAAGAACAACAAGTGCTGGCGTGGATGCGGAAAAAAGGGAACTCTCATCCATTGTTGGTGGGAATGTTGACTGGTACAGCCTTTTTTGAAAACAATATGGACATTCCTCCAAAGACTAGAAATTGAACTCCCATTTGACCCAGCCATACTACTCCTGGGAATATACCATGGGAAGCAAAAAACACATAGTGGAAACACCATCCCTACTTTTATGTTCATAGCAGCACTATTCACAATAGCCAGAATCTGGAAACAACCAGAGTGCCCGAGAATTTATGACTGGATAAAGAAACTGTGGTACATCTACACAATGGAATACTATGCAGATGTTAGGAAAAAATGAAGTTATGAAACTTGCCTATAATTAGATGGACATGGAGAGGATCATGTTGAGTGAAATTAGCCAGGAGAGAGACAGTATAGAATGACTGCATTTATTTGCATGACATAAATATGTATATAAATATATATTTATACACATTATGATATATATACATATTATGACACCAATATCCAAGGTCAGATGAAACATGGATCAGGAGGTCTTGTCAAAGGTGGAAATTACCACAAACATGTAGTAGTCAAAAATTAGGTAAGACAGAGAAGGGGAACAGTGTGCCAATAATTGTCGAAAGTTCTATTACCCACATAGAACTGAGCATTAAATACAGGCAAAAGATACACATGATGACCTCTAAGTATATGTTTTGCAATCCACAAATTGTAAGAGAAGGAAGAGAGAAAGAGAACGAGAGAAAAGAAATAAAGAACCTGGGCCGGAGCAATAGCCCTGCAGGTAGGGCATTTGCCTTGAACACGGCCTGCCCATGCTGGCCTGGGTTTGATCTCTGGCATCCCATATGGTCCCCTAAGCATCACCAGGAGTAATTCCTGGAGTGCAGAACCAGGAGAAACCCCTGAGCATTGCAGGGTGTGACCCAAAAATGCAATAAAATAAAATAAAATAAAATAAAGAACCTGCCATAGAGGCAGGCTAGGGAGGTAGGAGGGAATCGGTGACATTGGTGGTGGGAAATGGGCACTGGTGGAGGGATGGGTGCTGGAACACTGTATGGCCGAAACCCTAACATGAACATTTTTGTAATTGTTTATTTCATGGTGGTATAATAAAATATATTAAAAGATAAAATAAACATATTTAAAATTTTTATTAAAAAAAGAATATGGTCTGATTACCTATAAAATTCCTGCATACAGTTTCTTCAGTTTTCACTCTTGCCTTAAAGGAAGAGGTTAAACTCTATTGAAGAGGAGTAATTTGTAGTGTTAAGAGTTTAGGTGAAGGACTAAAGGTCACACATTGAGGCAATGAATAATGATGTCAAGTACTCAAACCCAAGTGTACTAGGCATCATTACTGAGATCCTTCTGTGCAAACTTACAGCCTTTCAAATAGGCACTCTAGAATGCTATGGCAAGTAGACATTCTGCATCTTTCTCTTGGTTCTGTTTGATAAAATTTTGTGATCTTTCTTTGTTTTACTCTAGGCACTTAGGTACCATTTCTGGTAAAGAGAGACAGGACTAAAGAACACAATCCATTTTGGGGACTTTTAATTTACTTTATATATCGAGTAAAAAGAAATAAATTGTTTCTGTGCATGAGTATTCGCCAGCCCATGAGAAAACCCATAATCTGTCAGCCAGAACAATATAAGCAGACATCTACTACAAAGTGTTCACCAAAAGCATGATATAAAAGAAGAAAAATGGGGTCGGAGCGATAGCCCAGCGGGTAGGGCATTTGCCTTGCACGGGCCGGCCTGTGCCGGCCTAGGTTCAATCCCCAGCATCCCATATGGTCCCCCGAGCACCGCCAGAAGTAATTCCTGAGTGCAGAGCCAGGAGAAACCCCTGAGCATTGCCGGGTGTGACCCAAAAAGAAAAAAAAAAAAAAAAGAAAAGAAAAAAAACGATGAGAACGTAAGTTCTAAGTCAGGCTTACAAATTGTGAAAATGATTTTACTTGCATCATCTCATTGGAACCTCTGAACTGGCACGTGAAAGGGGAGTTTGTCTCCTTGTTCTGATTAATGAGGAAACTTGAATAAGAAAGTCAAAAATTGTGACCCAGTCAATAAAGCTCCGCACTGCAGAGCCTGGCAAGCTACCTGTGTCGTATTTGATATGCCAAATAGCAGTAACAATTATAGACCTCATTCCCATGACCGGATGGAATGGTTTGAGGCTCTTTATGTTCCTGGAGCAAGCAGGTGCTCTTGGGCTCTACTTGCATGAGACAGGTCATATGGAGATGTTACTGGTGCCCGCTCGAGCAAATCAATGATGAACGGGAAGACAGTGACAGTGACAGTCAATAAAGCTAGTAGAGCCAGGACTTGACCCCAGACCTTATATACTAAATATTTCAGTATTTTTGAGAAAATGTTTTTGCACACAGTAGATGCTCAGTCCCTCCCTTCTCTGTCTCTCCATCTGCTTCTTTCCTCACACCAGCCAAGCATTTCAAAGCAGAGTGCAGTGTTTCTAAGAGATGATTTTTTGTTTTCCTTTCCCTAATGTAGCGTCTCCTGTGAACTCGCCCAATCCCCTTTCCACTGCTCCAACCGAGGATCTCTACACAACTCAGTGCTCTCTAAGCCTTCCCATTTTGTTTCAAAAATACAAAGACTCAGATGAATTTAGGGGATTTTTTATTCTTACAGTTTGAATAAAGCAGTTATAATAATATTAAAATTTAAGGTATTAGTGGACAAAGTTGCTGCACATCAGTACTCCAAAGTGCTCATAACCGTCCATCACCATTTGAGTCACCTCCAGTCTACTCTTCCTCTCCCTACTTATTCCCCTGCTGTGCCCCCTGCCCCCCCCACACACACACACTTCTTGGTAATCAGTTTTGTAACTCCAGGACCAGGATTTGCCATTGTTCTATACAGTTTATTTCTTTGGTTTTCCTCTATAGACAGATAAGTGCAATCAACTGATACTTGATATTTCCTTCTGAATTATTTTGCTTAGCATGATACCCTCCAGTTCCATCTACATTCCAGAAAAATACATGCTTTCATCTGTTCTTATAGCTCCATTTTGTATGTATTCTTTACCTATTCTTCTGTTACAGGATTTTTTTTTTTTTTTTTTTGCTTTTTTGGGTCACACCTGGCAATGCTCAGGGGTTTCTCCTGGCTCTGCACTCAGGAATTACTCCTGGCGGTGCTCGGGACCATATGGGATGCCGGGATCAAACCCGGCCGGCATGGGCTGGCTTCGTGCAAGGCAAACGCCCTACCCACTGGGCTATCGCTCCGGACTGTATTGCAGGATATTTGGGTTGTTTCCGTATTCTGGCTACACTAAGCACTGCATTGAGCATAGGTGTGCATATAGCTTTTTGAATAAATGTTTTTGTGTCTTGAAGGTAGAAGTTATATTGCTGGGTCATATAGAAATTTAGGGGCCTAACTCCTAGCCAGTGGTGAGACTTGCCTTCTAGTCTTTAGCACTTTAATCATAGACCTATTTGAAAATGTTTTTACAGGCATGTTTTGAAATTCAGTCAGGTATATTTCCTTATTGATGGGGAAAATTTGAGAAGTTACCACCAATTTTGTTTACTATCTGAGTGAAACATATATACATATCCCTGACCCATTCAGTAGATGAGTTTAGTCTCTTTATTTAGGACATATTTACCAGTCCCTCCTACCTTTACTCAAGAAGTGCCAACTAATAGTCATTCCATCTAGAAAAACACTCAGGTGCTATTATCTAAGTAGAATCCTAATCTATTCTTCACTAGATGAGGTATGCTGAGTTCAAGAAAGAATAACAGAATCTTAAAGGACAAGAACTAGGATAGCTAACATGTAGACGACACTTGGGAGCTATGCATGATCACTTCACAGACTCGGTATCCCAGAGGCCATGATTCATCTTCAACTGGACAGTGACTATCTGAGGAAATCTGATCTCATGATGTGAAAGCCCCCACATATAAACTTCTCCCATGCTCTGACTAACTCATATCCTGTCCTCGCCTTCCAATCACAGTTCAACAATCTCCTGGATGAATTTGCTAATCATCAATGAGGTCCTTGCTTTTCTGAAGCTGCTATTTATTTGGCATTACTTAGGCCTACTAAGCAGTCATTAGTCAACAAGTAATTCTTTTTTGAATACCCATCCACATACAGATCTAATCACTAACATGGATCTTGTCTCATTTTTTGACACAAGTTTCTAACACACTGTAGATGTTCAGAAAAAAAAATAGTTGAAATGTAAAGCCCTGTCTTCTGTTGCTAGGAATTGTAGTTCTCCAGCTAAATGGTGTGTGCGTATGATATGTAGAAGAAATCTTTGAGTAGTTTTCCAGTATTTCATGCCTTTAGCTTCCTTTTGTTGGTGCTGTTTTTATTTTATGTTTTGTAGAATTTGGCTATAAATATAGCCTGATTTTTTTACACTGTGTAATAATTTTCACCTATAAGAAGGGTAAATAGCACCTCATTTGAGTTTGTCTGCTCTTTCCTATAATCTACCTTCTTCCCTTCTTTTTCCTCTCTCTCTCTGCCCCTTGCTTTGTGAAGTCTTCACTTTCTTAAGATACTGTATATAGAACCAGGAAACAGCACTCCAAATAGTTATGATGTTGGTTACTTCATACAATGTGTATGCAGAGTAACTGTCATCTGAGTGTGGTGTAGGCACCAATGTGACAATTTTGGCAGACTTATCAGGATGCGCCACTAGTTTCTTACATAGTCTAGGATTCGTGTTGGTGCTGGGACTGGCTCAGGCACCGTCTGAGAGGTGTGACTATAAACTAATGAGCCTGCTTTAAGTAAACAAACACACCAGAAAGTCTACAACCTAAACAAATGTTATCCTTTTACATGACCCTCATGGGAGACCCCACACTCGCTCCAACAGTGCTGCCATTGCTCTAAACACTTTCGGATTTGTCCTCAGAGCCGGTTTATGAGAAAATCTGACTCGTTCCTAGAGTCACACCTGATTTTTGTTCCAAAACAGCATTGCTCAAGCGTCATCACCCCATGCTCACCAGACTCTGTTCAAATGATTTAGAGAGGTTTCCTGAAATCAAATTCTCTCTCAAAGGACAAAAGATTTGCAACCACATGCAAACTCAACCCTGAACTGAGTCCGCGGATATTTTTACTTGCTTCCTCCACACAGGTGCCCAAACTCTCAGCCTGTCTTAAAAACACACTAGTCAAATCCAATCCCTTACTGTTAACCCTCACCCATGATATTCCAACCCCATCAGACTTCATTCCAGGGCTTGAACACACCTCACTGTCTTGCCAGAGGTGCTAGCTATCCCCTCTGCTGGGAGTGGTTTTGTTTTTGTTTTGTTTTTTTGCTTTTTTGGCTCACATCCGGCAATGCTCAGGGGTTTCTCCTGGCTCTGCACTCAGGGAATCACTCCTGGCGGTGCTCAGGCGACCATATGGGATGCTGGGGATCGAACCTGGGCCAGCATTGGCCGGCCGCATGCAAGGCAAATGCCCTACCTGCTGGGCTATCACTCCGGCCCCAACTGGGAGTGTTTTAAATATTGGTCATATATGTAATGTTTGAAATATTGATAGTTATATATGGTCAGTTCCTTCTGAACATTTCAGCTTTAATGTCACTCTCCATGAGAAATTTTCTCTGGCCAGGCCCAAAGTCTAAAATCATTTTTTAATCACATAACTTTATAGGACACATTACTATATGCTTTTTCTCAATGTTTTATATTTAATTTACTATGACTCCTCCTGAATTAAGACTTAAACTTCACAAGAGTAAAACAAAACTTGCTCATTACTATAACCCCAGCATACAGGAGATACTTGATAAATATCTGAGGGGTTCAGTGACTCTCAAGCCTATTTCCTTTTAAGAGTATGAACATGTTGTTTTATTGCAAGGTAATGATTTTACTAGATATTAAGAGCATTGATCTTTTTCTGTTTTTTCCAGTAAGTATTTGCAAATATACAACCTAAGGTATCCACTAGCCTAAGGTATCCACTAGTCACCCATTCTTCAAAAATTGGTACTGATTTTTTATTCTTTTATTTTTGATTTTTTAAATATGTGTATAACATTGAACATAGTCTCCTTGTCAAAAATTAAAGCAGTGGGCTAGAGGCAGTCCATTATGGACACATGCCTTGTATACACAAGGACCAAAGTTCAATACCCAGAACTGCATGCTCTTCCTTAGCTTCATTGAGTGTAGCCTTGGTGACCCCCCAGCATTTCTGGTGTGGCCCTGGTGACCCATAATCACTGCTAGACCTGATTAGCACCATGTTGCTCAGCCCTAGCATTAAACCATCCAGCCCAGATGGCCCTTGGCCATAGCCCCTGAGAACAGCCTGGGAGAGCACTGCCAAAGTAGAAACTTTGGGGGAATTTTAAGGCACTTATTATTATGCAGACACATATGCACAGCCCATGTTTCAATCCTTTAAGCCCCCAACATCCAACATAATCAGCGCTGTCATCTTGTGGCTTGATTGTGCTAGAGGACTTATATGAAAATTTACTTCAAGTGATTGCTGGCAAGAGACCTGTGCTCCTTCCTGCATGGGCCTCTCCATATCACTGCATTTGCATGCGTGACATGACTTTCCCTGGGACAAATGTGATCAGAGAATGCGACAGAGACCAAGATGGAATCAACAACAGCTCTTCTATATATCATCTCAGAATGACAGACATTTTATCATTTACTGTAGAGACTTGTTGACTGTGCAGATCAACCTTGTACAGCGCTGAAAAAGGAGAAAGAGATCATTGAAGAACCTCTGGAGGCTAACTTTCCTCCTCCCCGTCTAAAATTTTTGAGAATTAAATAAATGCTTCTAAAGAAACCTAGATAGAAATTCTCTCTCTATGCCATTGGTTCTGACTTATTAGTAAATAAATCCAAACCTAGGTAGGAAGCCTCACTTCATGCTATTGGTTCTGGCTTATTAAAAGAATGACCAGTTACAGTTCAAATCATATAATACAGGCCTTGTATCTACATTTTGCAGGGCAACAGCAGGAAAGAACATTCCAGACCCCATGTCCATGATGTATTGATTTCTAGGATAAGTAATTTTCACAGTAATTAAAATAAAACATTTAATCTCTAAAGACTTATTGATCTACACTCTCAAGCTTCTTAGAAAGATCTTAAAATAAGACCACAGGTTGGGACCAAAGTGAAGTTAAAGTCAATTTGAGTCCCATACATTTACAAGACACATTGAAACTTATGTTTTCAGATTTCTGGTATGAGAGTGTTTGAATTAAAAATGTTTAGTTGCTGAATAGCTCTATATTATTTCTGTTCATGTTCCTACCTGAATACAAGTCAGTTGTGAGGTTGTTAGAAGGTTGCCACTTATGATCTGAGAAGATAAATTTTATTAACTGCTATTCTTGGTTGCCCTGAGGATATTGGCTTACAATGCAAGGTTTATACCTAAATGACCTCACTTTCTCCTTTGAAATAACAGATAGGTTTGAAATTGACACCGCTTGCTAATGTGTTTCTAAATGGTAGCCGAAACAGAAAATTTTTATCCAGACAAGAGATTTTTTTATGTGGAAGGAACAAAACAAATATTTTGATGTTTTACATCCATTTCTAAACATGTAACTCAAAGGGACCACTATGACAATAGTATTTGGAAATCATCTCTTCGGATAAGAACTCAGTGCTGAAAGTAGGGAAAGGCATATACAAGATAACCTTTCAGTATCTGCTTTGCAAATCATAATGACCAAAAGGGACGGGGGTAAGAGAGAGAGAGAGAGAGAGAGAGAGAGAGAGAAGAAAAGTGCCTGCTATAAAGGCAGGCAGGGGGATGGGGGATGGGAAGGAAACCGGGGTGATGGGAGTACACAGGTGGAGGGGCAGGCATCAGAACTCTGACCAAAACCCAATCATTAATAACTTTGTGACTGTGTAGATACACAGTCATTCTATTTTTAGATTAAATTTCATGGTGATTTAATTAAAAAAATAATAATAAATTTTAAAAAGAAGCATGTAACCCAGACAAACTGATATAATAATGGCACACACCTCCACTAATTAAGCACCTTCGTGTAAAGACTATAATGATCTTGTCACAACTCATGAGATATGGCCTATTATTATACCGCTTTTAACACTAAGACCAACAAGCTCAAGATGGCAGTAACTGACTAGGGCTATACATTCCTAGGAGTGAGTGCTTGATCTGAAGAAACAGAGTCCTTTTACCATATAGCCTCCACTTCAGAAATAATAGGAAAACTGGATGAGCTTTGAAATTAATAAATCTAATTAATAATTAAAACAAGACTCTTCTAAATTGAAATTAAGGGTGAACATGGACACACTGCCGTGCTGAGCTATGCATTTTCCCTCCTGTGAAGGCCATACCAAGCACAGGGGTCTACTGGAAGATGCATTCAGTGCTGTTTCTAATATTGACATTAAATATTGTAGTGCCTTATCTTTCTCATCGAAGAGGACAATGCCGGTAACAATATAAAGTAGTACTCAATTACAAACTAAGATACTATTAGTGAATAGATGTACTATTTTTCTGCCCAAGCAACTCAAAATTGTTCCCTAAAAGCCTCAATTGAAAGTTTACATTTACTTTCATAATTTCAAACTTAAGCAATTATCCATCAGACCAAAACTCACCAATGATAGGGCAGGGATGAAATTAAGAAACAGTAGTGTCTAGAGATCTATCGGGTAGATTTTGATGAAGAAAATCCACTCAGTTGGATCATTATTTATCTCAAAATTGAAACAGTAACTGTAATTGTATTCTTCGAACACCAAGCCCCTCCTCCCGCTCCCCACTCCCACCCAGTAGTTAATTAGCTGGGCAGGTCTTATAACAAATGCCTACTCAGAAACACTGGGTGGTAGAAAGGGCTGGTGATCATTAAAGGCCACAATAGCATGGAGCCGCAGAGTGGTCTTGCTGCAGCCGGACTGCTCCCCACATACTCACAGACCCTCTATTGTACACTGAAGGGGTAGTGGGCTTGGCTAGAGAAGGGAGCAGCACCCGTGAGAGAGACGGCCAAACCCTGCAAACAAATCAAGAGTTCTGAGCTCAGATGGAGAATAGCCAGAGTTTGTAACAGAAGGGCAAAAAGCTCCAAGAATAAGAGATGTGGATGGGCTGAAAAATCAGTCATAAAATAGATATTTTCTTATTTCTCTGTCCAAACCACTGTTATGAATTCAGCAATCTTGTGCCAAATAGATAGCAATTAGAAAAATTGCAGAATGTAACTAATAGGCTGGGTCATTTGGTTTAGAGGAACTTCACGGAGTTCTTTAAGGTTTTAAAGAAAGTCTTGGATAATCATTTCCCCCCCCTGGGTCATTTCTCTCTCCTTAAACAAATAGATAGAAGAAGAACTTCTCACCGGAAGACAAAAAAGGAAAAATGGGTTCCTGGAATAATTTCTAAGGCATCAAGCAACCTAACCTAGAATCCGTTATTTAAGATAAAGCTACAGTCTAATATAATTATCATATGTGCTTGCTTGTGCTTAAAATATACTAACCCATTTTGTTAAGTTGATTATCTCATACTGAACAGATGCTTCTATTGGCAGTTATGTAGGCAATTAATAATAGGGAGAAAAATGATTGCTTCATTAGTCAGCTGATTTGGTACTTAATAAAGTCTTTATTAACTACCAAAAGAGGGTTTTTTATTAAACTAATAAAAATCCATAGGAAAAAATAATAAAAGGTATGCTTGGCGAAATGGTTGGGAACCCTGTCTTTCCAAATCTGACATGGAATCGTTACCTCTAATAACGGAGGCAAGTGAGTTCTTGAGACACCTGGGAACTTAACATGGAAAAAAAGGGGGTAAGGGAGTTAAAGTTTCTAGAAAGTTTCTTTTTCAAACTTCTTCGGTTTGGAGGAAAAACTTCCCTGTTCCTTCATAATAGAAGTGTTCATTTTAATTTATAAACAATGTGCTTTCACCAGAATCCTCATGGAAACTTTGAGGCCATAGGAAGATGGCACCCATTTATCCTGCCACATCTGACATGCTCTCTGCTTCTGACACTGTCACCATGTTATGCGGTAGGTCAGGCATCCCAGTTTGAGAGGACGGGTTTTTAGATACCCTTACAAAAAATCCACCTGGCTATAAAGTTCTCTGGCTCTTGCCTGTTGGTCTGTGAATAAGCACAGCACCTCATGTCTTTAACATGTAAAATCCCTGTACTCCTACAATTCAAACAGCATCAAATCTGCAGCCTCAGAAAACCTAGAAACAAAATGTGTTGTGCGAGGGAAAGCAGGAAAATTTCCAGGGGGAGCCAAGCCTAGCTCAAGAGAAGCTGTCCGTCTGAAATGCCACCTGGAATTCACACCAGTAATAACTGTTGTGGATATAAAAATTAATAGGGGGATTTCATAGTATTAGAAAAAATTTATTTTTATAAATCATGTGTCTATCACCCAAGTGTTGACGCATGCATGCAATTCAAACATCAGGCTTACAATAAAAGCTCACTGAATGACTTAGCAAGGACAATCCCCCATTTTCTCTATAATTTGGAGCGGGGAAAGGAGGGGGAGAGTGGGTAGAGGGTGCAGTTACTGGGTCAATTAATCAACCTGAAAACTGTGACACAAACTCTGACGCCTAACCTATGTCTAAAAATACACAAATGTATACGAATTTGTTTTAAACTGTCAATGCCTATATTTAGGACCTTCCCAGCAAGGCTATAATGAGACTGTGTTTGAGGACTTCAGTCTTAGCAGACTCTACCATTAATCTGAAGTTAGTTAAATTAACAGCATTTAGTACTGGCTTGTCAATCTCACGACTCCAGGAAATTGCACCTTGAGGCTACTAATATTGCCAATTTTTCCACTGAGTGTGCGCCCGTGTGTGTGTATGTGTATTTTTTCTCCCCAGAACCTCGGTCTTCACACACCATCATTGCTCCCTATGTCCACAGCACTTATATTATCATTTATTCTGGCCTCCTTTAGCCGTCCCAGGGGATTCTGCATAGTGTAGCTGCTCAGTGAAAGGGTTTTTTAGCTTTATATTTATTTGTTTATTTTTCTGTCATGGCTCATGACTGAGGCTTTAAAAAAAGTGTGACAGTATTTAGAGTACATGATTGACTGCTATAGCAACATTCATTAACCAGGACAAATCTGCAGCAAAACACAGTCCTGAGTGTTCTAAACAGCAACTTTAAAAAGAACGAAAAAAAGAAAGAAAAAAGAAAAAAGGACTCTACTAATTTTTCATTGACATCATCTATTAATAAATTTAGACTGATGGTGAGCAGGAGCAATAATAAATTAGTATTCATTTCCTATAATTAATGAAAACATGCCTATGAACACAGAGAATATGAATATATAACCACCTAATTTCCATTTCAAAATACACCTAACAAATTTTCACTTGAGTTATCTTCATAGTATTTTCCCCTTGAGGTAGAAGAATATAATGGTTAGATTTCTTTCCTACCCACCATGGGAGAAGAGGGTTTTGGTCATAGGGGTTGTCAAGTCTGTATCAGTGACAGAATTCGATTCTGATCTGTCTCATTATTTCTGTTATTCCCTTTTGCATGCCCATGCAAAGACTTGTCTTCTCTGTATACTAATTAGGAGCGTCTCCTCGAGGTATTCAAGTGGCCAAGTGGGCAGACCCTGCCATGCAGAAGAGCCAAGAAGAGACCACAAGAAGCATCTGAACTTCGTTAGTATTGACAGGCACTTTTACTCACACAAGGAAACATGAAGAAGTGAATCAAAAAAAAATATCAAGCTTTCAACCTCTTTTGACAAATGAACTCTAATAGAATTTGCCCTTTTTATATGGATCTCTCTGGGGATCACTTTCTTCAAGCCAAAGATCAAACTGATCAGAGATCAATGTCTGATAACAATCAAGTCTTGCAGCCATCCAACTCTCATTAACTCTACAGGAGCAGCAAATGATGAAACACTTATTTTACAATAAATAAACTGATTAGTGAAAATATACATATATATAAAACATATAAACATACTAGCCTGTCTCTGAGCTAATATGTGAATAAGTTTCTATTTTTTTATAAAAAGTTAAAAAAAAGGCTAATTGGAATCAGATAAATAATAAAGGGTGTTAGAGCACTTGCCTGCAGATGGCCAACCAAGGTTCGGTTCCAGGCACCACATATATCCCCCAAGCACCACCAGGAGGACTACTTGAGCACTGAGTCTGGAGTAATCCCTGATCACTGTTGGGTATAGCCCAAATATAAACATGAACAGACTAAACAGGTTTAGCCTCAATATGACTTGCTTCTGAACTACTAGATCTTTTGTTCCTAGGTGTCCCTTTGTCCCTTTTATGATCATGGAAAAAACTGTGTGCAATGTGTGTTAAAAGTGGTCCTCATGGACACTTCCCAGTGGAATTCTAAGTAATTATGCTAAGCAGCTGCATTAGTTTTGCTAAGAGGGTCAGAGAACAATGGGGCTATCTTACAGGGATTGGATTACCTTTGAGTTTGCTTCTAAATGGCACTAGTTTGACCTTATCATAAGATAGTAAATGTCAAACACAAGTTCTATTTTCTCCAGACTTTTTTATATTCTTTTAAAATTTTATTTATTTGGTCTTGGGCCACACCCAGTGATGCTCAGAATTATTCTTGGCTCTGCCACCAGAAATCCCCTGGCAGTGCTCAGAGGACCATGTGGGATACCTGGGATCAAACCCAGGCTGGCCACATGCAAAGCAAGTGCCCTACCCACTGTACTATCTTTCCAACCCCTCCCCATATGTTTATAAAATTTGGAATAGCCTTTCAGAGAGCCAGTGAAGTAATGTTTCTCCAGAAAATAGAAGAAATCAGACCATTTTTTGTCTTCAGTTGTCAGCCTGGAGAGTCGAGCAATGCATCTCAACACTCTGGTACAGGAAGCCCAGGAACGGGTGAGTGAACTGTCAGCTCAGGTGGAGAATGAAGGATTCAGTCTGGACAACACCGAGAAAGAGAAACAGCTGAGAGCTTGGGAATGGAGGTATCGGCTCTACAGACGCATGAAAACGGGCTTCGAACATGCTAGTGAGTATGAGCTTTGACATTTCACTAGATGCGATCATGGTTTGAGACTGCCAGACCTTCTGTTAGTGAGTTTTTGCAGCTCTGCAGAGTGGAATGGATGGCCCTTGTCAGCTTGTTTGGAGCAAGAGCTTTGGAGTCTGTAAAAGGATCTTTTGTCTTGCTTGATTTTCTGGCTCCTGATAGGTTCTCTGACCACAGCCATGAGGCCTCAGTGCTGCTGGCCCCTCTCCACCATGTCACACTCATCTAGCACTTTCCACCCGCTACGCCCTAATGCCTAATGATCTGGATGGTCTGATGCCCTAAGTGGCTATATTTTTGGGATGTGGAGGTGGAAAATATTTGTTTGCCTGTTTGTCCAGTTCTGCTTCAAGCTCGTTTAAGTTGTTTTCAACTCTCTGATGCAATTTTTTATATAGAGTTTATATAAACTGACCTTCAGTTCTTGTAGGTAACAGAAAAGGATGGTCAGTCACCCATGAATTATGCTTTGTCTACACTTCCATTTCCTGGCTATTTATTTATTTATTTTGTGACTTTCAGCCAAACCTTGTTTCTGGATAAACTCATTGACACTGAGAGGCACTGTTTAATGCAGCCTTAGATAGATAGATAGATAGATAGATAGATAGATAGATAGATAGATAGATAGATAGATAGATAGATAGATAGGTAGGTAGGTAGGTAGGTAGACAGATAGACAGACAGACAGAGAGAGAGAGAGAGAGAGAGAGAGATAGATAGATAGATAGATAGATAGATAGATAGATAGATAGATAGATAGATAGATAGATAGAGATATTAGAGAGAGATGAAATATATGTGTATATATCAAGTGCTTGTGAAATATTAAACTTTTATTCCAAAAGGAGATCTTATCTAAGTAATAACCCCACAATTGGATTTGACATTTTAAATACAAAGGAAGGAAAGGTTAGTTCATTTGTTTTGAAATTATCTACGGTTGCTCCTGAAAAGTCAGTTGTGATACAGACAAAAAGTAAAGGCAGTAGATATCTTGTTTTTTTTTAAGTAGTGCTATATACTAAGTACCAAATCTGTGATTAATTCTTTCTCTTTCAACATATACTTTATAGCAACCTAAATGAGTTTGATTTCAATATTATCAGTCTCAGGCTGATATTTGTCTCTTTTCAAAGGCATTCAACAATTTTTGAATAAATACATTGGCAATTGTGCCTCATTTATGAATTATTAATACTAGAATCAATCATATTTTTGAGTTGGATGCCATTTGTGGGTAATTTTTAAATGGTAAAACACCTCCTGGGCATTTAGGTATGTCTAAAGCCATCAGGAGCCTTTAAAACTTGAGGTTAATAAGCATGGCATTTGCCCATGAATTCTGTCTTGGAAATATATTATTTGATATAGCAGGCATCATTACAAGGCCAGTTAGCATTCCAGACTAGAAGAAGCTCAGAATCAGGCCTCCAAAGCCACGGGCTTTCATCCTTCCTGTGTCTTTATTATGTTGTTAAACAAGTAATTTAGTCTCTATAGGCTGCAGTTTTCTCATTCTCAAAATGATGCTGCTTTCTCTTTTGACACAACAGGGATGTAATTGGCTCCATGCAATGACATACATGAAATTTAACAGTTTCCACCAACAGCCTCAGTTCTTGCTAATACTCGTCTTGTTCTTCACTGGTCCAGACCAATACCCAATTGTGTTTCCAAGATACACTGGAAAAGCTTAGTGGTATTATTTACCCTTCAGAAGATGTCCTAATGCCCAAATAAAACCCTGATGGCAACAAATAAAGGTCATTGAGACTTCTAATGAAAATATTCAAAAGCAAAAGCTATTAGGCTCTACAAACAAATGTTTCCATAGTGTGTGTTTCAGGGTACCCTTTGAAGAGAAAGGAACGTTGTTTAAAAGGATTTGCTAGGTTAAGATCCTGTGTTTTCCCTTGTGTCCCAGGAGCCCCTGAGGTGCCAACCAATGCCTGTCTCATGGTAACCAGCAGCACTGCGCTCACTGTCAGCTTTCAAGAGCCTCTTAGTGTCAATGCAGCTGTAGTAACCAGATATAAAGGTACTGTATGCAAGATCGTTTTCTATTGTTTCTTCTTAAGAAAAAACTATGTTGTTTGGGGAATTGATTGTGCATTTGACCTGTTTGTTTATCCCCTGATGGTATTTTTTTCCATTCCATATACTCTTGTAGCTGAAATATTTTCCTAGCCCTACATGAAAGGAGCATGTCATATAGTCATAAAAGGATGAATAAGTCATACAAAAAGGATGAACCACAAGAAAGAGCTGCCATTTCTGTAGCTAATAGTAATGTGAATAAAAGAGCTTTTGGTAAAATTTTTAAAAGAGACAACAGTCATACCCCTTCCTGTTCGCAGAGGGTCCACGTTATGTATGTTACAGGGTTAGGGACACTTAAAAGGACATCATTGAGTCAATGAACTCAGAGGATTGGGATATATTGGGATACAGTTAAGTAGGAGGCCAAAAATGGGCCAGGTTTGTAATTTATTGGTAAAGCATGTGCCTTGCATGCATAAGACCTAGGTTCAATCCCTCACACCAGAAAATAAGATAGATATAAAAGCAGTAGTAAATGAGAACTGATCAGTGGAACTGAGCTTGCCACAGTAGGGGAGAAGGGTTAGATAGTGAGAGGAACACTAGGACAATGGTAGAGGGAAGCAGACCCCTGGTGGAGAGTGCATTGTGAGATCTGTGCCTCAAATATTTTTAAAAACTTACTAGGGCTATATCTGTTAATAATTGTTTGCAGCAATAGCTGGAGCTAAATAGTTTTAGAAAAAATATTTTAATTAAAAAAAGAAAGATAAAATGTGTTGACAAGCAAAAAAAAGGGGGGATGATAAAAGGATAGGATCAGACAGACTCCAGGGTGAAAGTCAAATTTGGTCCTGAGTTCCATGGTTGGTTAGGATTTATTTGAACAAGGAGATACTGTGGAGGGTAGTAAACCCAAGTGAAGAGTAAGGTTAGTAAGCAGCTAAGAGAGCAAGAGTATGTTGGAACAATAGGAGATTCAATGGAAGCATGTGGAAATAGTGAGGTTCCAGAAGGAAAGGAATCAGAAGGCAAACTTCAGGAGTGCAAAGATGAAAGGAATGGAATAAGGCTGGAAATCATGTTAAGCTGTTTCAATTATATTTGATGAAGTCTGCAACCTACTGAATCGGTATTGGAGAAATAGTATCCTAGGTAGACTTTGGGAATAGTTAAGTAGAGCATTGTGTACAATGCATTAGAAAAGATCATTTGTATCACTTGTTTTCCTGTTGTTCATTGATTTGCCAAACAGGTGCCAGTAACATCTCCATTTGTCCCTGTTTCATGCTAGTATGCTACCTTCACGGCAGAGCCTGGCAAAGCTACCCGTGTTGTATTTGATATATATGCCAAATACCAGTAATAATTATAGACCTCATTCGGAATGGATTGAGGCTCTTTTATGTTCCTGGAGCTAGCAGATGCCTTGGTCTTTACTAGCATGAGACAGGACATATGGAGATGTTACTGGGGCCCGCTCGAGCAAATCGATGATGAACGGGAAGACAGTGATACAGTGATACATGCTAGTGTAGCCCAATGGCATCTGCTCACTCCAGGAATATGAAGAGCCGCAAATCATTCATTCTGGTCATGAGAATAAGGGCTATTATTGTTACTCTTTTTTTGGCATATTGAATACAACACAGGTAGCTTGACAGGCTCTGCCGTGAGGGTGGGTAGTAGGTAGGCTCTCAGTTCTTGCATTTACTGATGTACCGCTTCACAACCCTCGCTCAATGGGGGAGAGTCGGTAGCAGCTCTACTCCGTGTGTCTGTGTCTCTGATTCACGGTCAACAGCCCAGGAGCAGTTTGTGGGTGGGTCTACGGGGCCTCCCTGATGTGTCAGAGGTGGGGGAAAGGGACCCTAGCTCCATCTCCATGGAAGCCGGGTGAGTTTAGCGGCCAAGACCCGCATACCTAGGCTTGAGATTGGCTTCTCTTTTGGGTGTAGCTCTGACAAACTATGGAGCGCAGATGTTGAAAATGGCTGCCATCATGGTGTGGGGGTTCCTCTGGCTTCTTCCGAGGCACTATTGAGTTGGTGGGCCAGGGCCAGAACCTGCCCTCCCTCCTGGATGCTTCATGATCATCCAAGCACAAGGAGAGCCGGTAGCAGCTCAACCCCGTGTATCTTTGTCTCTGGTTCACAGCCGACAACCCAGGAGCAGTTCATAGGCGATATAATCTATGTACCCCAATAGAGCCTGGAAGAAGCCAGAGGAACTCCGCACCATGATGGTAGCCATTAGAAAAGATACAGATTTCAAATAAGGACATAGATTGATCACTTGAATCCTGTTATTCATCGATTTGCTTCGAGCGGGCACCAGTAACATTTCCATTGGACCCTATCACGTGCCAATGTAGCCCAATGGCATCTGGTTGATTCAGGAATATGAAGAGCCTCAAACCATTCCTTCAGGGTCTTGACAAGGAAGTCTGACCATCTTGTAGGTGGGCGGCCACGTGATCTTTGACACCCTGTGGGATCCAGTCGGTAATGGCTCTAGACCAGCAGTTGTCTCCAAATCGCATTACATGTCCAGCCCATCTGATTTTCGATGCCTTGGCAAAGCGAGACAGCGTCCCTGATTCTGGAATAGCGACAGAGGTCAGAACTCCGGATTCCTTCTCTCACTTGAGTGAGGCGTGATATTCCCAGCATAGCTCTTTCGATTCCTCTTTTGGGAGACCCGAATAGCATTCTCATCCTGCTTTTCGTAGGGGCCCAGGTCTCTGAGGCGTATGTTAATGCAGGGAGAACTGTGGAGTCAAAGAGATGTGCCCGGAGCCAGAGGTTCTTTGTCCTTTTAGCTATTTTTTCGATGCCTTTGAAGGCATTCCATGCTGCTCTCTTCCTCCTGCACAGCTCAGGTTTTAGGTCGTTCATCATGTTGATTTCTCGACCTAGGTATACATAACTGCTGCATTCAGAGATGTTTGCTCCATTGAGAGTGAATGGGGCCTCTGGAACTAGTTCATTCATAGATTATGAAGCTCTTTAAGAGACATAGATTGTGAAGCTCTTTAAGAGTGATATCACAGTGCCATGACCATTCTGCTTATGGCCCAGCATTACTGGGAGAGGAGAGCAAGCTCAAAGAAGGATACTGCATTGATACTTGATAATAATAAACAAGGCTGACCAAGGGTCACCTATGTCTACATAGAAGCCTTTTACATGCACATGCTCTGATTATCCCTCACATAGTCCCATACATTGTTTCCACTTTGTAGACAACATAATGGAGGCAATGACATTGAGGGACTTGCCTATATGTTCACAGAAGACCCACACAAGTGTCCAATAAGGCTGACTCTTGAGTGTGGCAGTCAACAAAAAACAAAAGCTGTTTTCTCAATTCATAGAAACAGACTTAAATGCTCTGCACTGCCCCAAAGCCTGATGAAGTTCTCCCAACCTATTCCAAGATACAAGGAAATTCTACCCATGCTTGGGTCGCTATTGTTCCCTTAAGCTAGAAAAAATGCCCAGGTGGTTTATGTGTTTCCTTTTCCCCCAGCATCTGCACCCCTGGGGAACCTTCCTTCTAGTGTCTGTGAACATAATTTTACTCACACTCTGTAGTTTTCTGTAGAACTTGGCATTTTCTAGATAACTCCCTTCTATTTCTAAGGTCTTAGGTAAAACAGAAATAAATTGGTTACCACTTAGAGTTTCTTATATTAGTCTAGGCTACTACTAGCAACAGCAGGTAAATGTATCCATCCTCTGATACAGCACAGATACTTTCTCTTGGTTGTCTTATCTGCCAGGATTTCCTAAAGTCTAGAGCAAGTGTTTGGCGGGTTTTTCAATGCAGACGTTTCTCTTTCTGGCTCTCTCCAGCTCGGGGTTTTGATGAAGGGTTTCATCAATGCTGTCCAATGTGACATTTTCTTCTTTTATCTGATTAGTGAGCTATCGGAACTAATTTGTCCAGACTGTCAGATATTTAATACTTGACCATAATGCCAGCAAATTCTGTCAGCACTCACTTATTAACATATCTCATCTCAGGAGACCTGCATTTGGGTGAGGTTGAAACGAAAGGTCACAAGTGGGTTCTGTTAGTGACTGGAGGGGATTAATTAAGCATTATAAATAGAATTGTCTGTTGCATTATGGAGTAGGTTTCCTTGGGTTAATTTATAAGGTCATAAATTGAGTCCTTAACCTGACCGCTCTTGAGGGTTATTTAAAACAGCTGGCAGCCTACTGTACCCAGAGACAGCAGGACAGTTTTTAATTCAGGATTGAAGCAATTATTTAATTATGAAAATATTAGCCAAATTACCCTGGGACAGAGCTAATTATTTTGTTTCCTTTAAAAAAAAAGAAGAAACAGTTGACAAATCTACTGAATAAAAGGTCAATTATCTAATTGGTTAGAGGGACATCTAATCCTGCAGCATTTAGGGCTTGCAAAACAATCTCTCACGGCACTCCAGAATTTCTGGGTTCAGCAAAACCTCAAGCCTCGTGTGACAGTGAGATGTTTTTCCCTTCATGCTTTAGTCGTGTTTAGAAGGAAATCTAAATCCTTCTTTCTTAATTGTTTACAGTCACCTTATCAACACATTTGGGTTTTTTTTTTAAGTGTTTGTCAATATAAACAAATAAGTCTTCTTCAAGCCGGCAGATACCACACACAGGAGCAGTTGCCTTCACACGCTGAGATTAAAGGTGTGAATTTCAGCTTTAAACAGGCTACAGCTTTGAGTGTGATTTCTAGGATTTTTCTGCTGCTTCTGCCCTAGCAGGAAAATGGAGCTAATAGAGCCACTTTCCTTGAATTCTTTCAAGATGTTTGCTCCTTGGTTTCAAAGAGCCTTGGCTTCTTGTGTCCTATTGCACCCAATCTTGGTGGCCTCTAGAGCAAAATTAGGATCAATCTAGATTTTTTTTATGCTTCTGAATCACTTCCAGAACTTGGTTACCTCTTTGCTTCCGCTATGTAATCTGCCTGAAGCTCTCCTTCGAGGAAAGCATGTGTTTTCAGCAGGCCCAAAGATTAAACCATTTTGAAAATTGATTTGCTGCTCTTTGCAGAATTGAGGTGTGAATAGGAGCGTACTTGTAACAGGTGCAATGCAGCATCTGTTTTCCATCTGCACGACAAAATAACAAAATATTTGCTACTTAGGCTGCGGCAAGGAGGGGGTGACCTGTAAATGGTCATACTTTGGGGTTTGCTAATTACAGTATGTGGCAGTAGTTGAAATGTGCTATTTCTCACCTCCATTCCCACCTTGTTTCCTAATGGATTGGAAATCTTCATACTTCCTCACCATTAAGCCTTATAATAGCAAGTTTTGTCATTATTCCTCTTTAGTTAAAAATAGTACAAAATTTTTTTAAGAAAACATGTGTCCTTTCAGAGATTGTGAGGGCCTGGCAGGAGCTGGTAATAACTGCTTCTGCAAAGACCAGGCTAGTGCTTCTGTCAAGCACTATCTCTGTTTCTTATTGTTGTGGTGATGGCTGACTTGTTTGTTTATTTGTCCAGAAGGATAAAATGCTAAAGAACTCCAGAGACGGGATATAAAGATAGTCTAGTGGTTAGAGCACATCCCTAGCATGTACCCTACCCTGGTTCAGGTCCCAGCAGCACGGAATCCCTTCCTGAGTATCAGCAGGGGTAGCCCTGGAGACCTCCAGCACTGCTAAGGTGGCATTGGATATCTCTTGACACCAGAGGTGCCTGAGCAGCATTACATCCTTGGGCCCTTGCAGTGAACTACCAACCTGGATGGACAAGAATTTTAGCTGGAATGCACCACCTAAAAATCATTTTTTAAATAAAGACCTAGTACTTTGTGTGACTGTCATCATCCTGTGACCACTTGGGCAATCTCAAGACTTGAGAAAAACCCTGACTTCACTGGCTTTGAGTGCATTTCACTTAGTAATTTATGTTATTCATACCCCTTCCGGTTTTTATTTACCTGGATCATTACATTGCAAAGATATCTGTCTACCAAGAAGAAAATTAGTATGATTATTTTTCATGTTTAATTAATTGAAGATTAAGCTGATAATAGACTTGAGGTAGCTATCCTCATTACTAGGTTGAAGTGATATAATTTCACGAAGCAAAGATTAACAGCTTTCTTTGGCTTGTGTGGGCAGGGAGCAAAGCCAAGTTTGCAGAGAAGAGCAACTTGGAAAGGCGAAAGATGTTATATCCAGAGAACATGCAACTCAATAGATCAATCTCTTTTTATGTTTTTGCATTCCAGTGAAAATGTGGAAGTGAACTGAGCAACTTCTGAATGACAGGAAGAATAGCAGATCTAGTGAGGGCAAGAATGGAAGGAGCACTTGAGTCATTTCTTCTAAGTAGCCATGACCTTTGTATCCTTAGTCCTTCTAGATTCATCACTAAGTGGGAATTGGGACTCAGCCAATTCTGTATCTAGTCATCTCAGGAACTATCCTAAAACCCTTCCTTTAATAGATGTTATAGGGGCCAGAGTGTAAGGTCAGGCACTTGTCTTGCACGCGTCTGACCCAGATTCGATACTGGCATACTATATGGCCCCTGAGCCCGGCAGGAGTAATTCCTGAGCATGCCAAAAGCAAAACAAAACTAGAAAAACACAAAAAGTAGATGGTATAAAGCATTTATTGTTTTAGATTTTCATCCTTTGGAAGACTTGAACACACTCAAACAAGTTATACCTTCCAGAGATTGTTTTACAAAAGTTGACCCTTTTCCCATTTTGTGGCAAGTGGCAAAATTTTATTTATTTGAATCACAAACACAACTATCCATTGCAAAATAAATGTCTAGTTTGACTTGTGTCATCTAATATAATTATTATTACTCTGTGGTCTAACCTGCAACTGGATTTTATCTTCAACAATGTATACACTTACACATCTTTCCATCAGTGTGTTTGGATCTTCATTTTTCTTAATCATTGTACAGTGTTCCTATTCCCTAGATATACAGAAGTCATAGTTTAATTATTCTTCAATTGGTAAACATAGCTTATTTTCATTATTATATCATACAGGCATACATCATTTCAATTATCATATCATCATATCATGCATTCAATTATGCATATCATGTGGCAATCTTTACATGTGATTTTTTTAACCTATGAGAATTTATTTTCTAGCATTGCTAACAAGAAGTAGAAAGGTCTGGTGATTCACATATTGTGTATCGCTGAGCTGTTTGTGCTAATATATTCCTTTTCGTATATTTAGAATACTTAGTACATTTAGAATATTTTAACATCCAGCAGGGCAAATCCCTACTAAGAGTAATCTTTTTTCCAAATATCTCGGTTGTTTGTACACATTTTGTCTCCCAGATGACTTTTAGAATTGGTTTGTCAAGTTTAATTTTTTTTAATTATTTCGCTGGTAATATATTCCTAAATTAATTGGGAAAAACTAACCATTCATGACTTCTCTTTCTAGTCAAGTTCAATATTATCTATTCAAAAGTTTTAATTGATTTTCTTATTGTGACACTTTTGCACATCCTGTTCAGTTTCACTGCTCAGCAGATTTCACAATTTTTGTGACTATTATGAATGAATCTTCTCTTCAAAATATTCTCTAATTGGCCATTGTGGTATAGGATAATCTTTATTAATTTAAAAATATTTAGTGGGAAGCTTTTTTTCAGTAAATTGTTTTGACTCTAATTGCATTTTCTATGATTGTTTAAGGATTATTTTAATCCTTCCAATACTTTTCATTCACTTTTGAAACTCATTTATTAACTCATAAAAAGATGTGAAGTCTAGTTCTCACTACACAGCGAAGAATAATTGAGATAGTTATCTGCTTATTCAACAATATCTAGCATTTTGCCCTTAGTTTTACACTTGCTGTAGTTCCTTTTGGATGCAAATTAAGGAAGTTTCATTTGATATATATTGATAAAGTGTTAAACATAATTTAAAATATTTGTGATTATAGCCAACTTAGAAAAGTGATGTTTATCCTTTCTTTTTGAATTGTTGAGTATTTGTCTATTTTATTCAGTTGAAGAATTATTTTTATTGAAAAATCCATAACTTGTTTAGTTTTTATTTTACTTATGGTTTCAGTTTTTCTAGCTCCTACTGCTTTCTATGGATTTACTTTATTGTTCTTTTCCTAGTTCTGTTTAGTTGAAAACCTATTTTACTTGCTTTTTCCTTTTCTTATTTTCTGATCCCTATATTGAAGACTATAATATTCTTTGACTTATTTTCTGATCCCTATATGTAAGACTATAATATTCCTTGACTGTCCTTTTGTCCAAATCCAAAAAGTTTGAAATGCAGTGCTGTAATTAACACTTTTTATAGTTTTATCACACAATGAAAATTTTTAATTTGGTCTATATTCTTTCAAATTTTTTTATTTATTGTAGTTTAGTTGTGGTAGTGTTAAAGCTTAAGCTATCAACATGCAAAATTACTACACTCCACACACACCCACAACCTTCCATTACTGTCCCTATGTCAAGTCTAGTCTTAATTTTCTCATTTCACATCCCTCATCCCTCTACTCTTTGGTAAGTGAATTTGTGGCCATTGTCAAAGGTTTGTCATTATTTAGTACTGTCTGTTCTTTTGCTTTCTGTGTGCTATAGGAAAGTGAGATTATTACAATACTTCTTCTGACTGACTTTGCTTAACCTGAGAGGCTCCAATTCCCTTTCTGTCACAGTAGACAGCATGATTTTATCTTTCCTTATCACCGCATAGAGTTCCAGTGTGTATGTGTGTGTGTGTAGGAACTATATATATAGACACTATATATAGGAACTATATATATTTTATATATATGGAACACTATGCAGTGTATATATATATATGTGTGTGTGTGTGTATATATATATACACACACACACACTTTCTCTCATCCTCTGTTGGACTTTGGGGTTATTTCTGTATGCTGGCTGTTGGGATAAACACTGCAATGAACATAGCAATGTAAATCTCTCAAATTAACATTTCTGTGTTTTAAGGGGGTAAAGTGCTAAGAAATGGAATAACTAGGCCTTGCGAAAGTTCTATTCTGTTTGGGAAATATTCATATTGCTTTTCCTAAAGATTGAACCAGATGACATCCAATCAACAGTGAATGAGGATTCTTTTATCAGCACATCTCTGCCAACACTGGTTGTTTCCAATCTTTCGATGCATGCTATTCTCACAGGTATAAGATAGCATTTCATTGTTTCATTTTTTCATTTCCTTAATAATAAGGAATTCAAGGAACCATACCAACTAGCCATCCATATGTCTTCTTTTGGAAGAGTTCAATCCCTTTCTCCCCACTTTTTGATAGGGTTATTGGATTTTCTATTGTTCAACTTTGTGAATGCTTTATAAATCTTGGGTAATAGCCCCTTTATCTGATGCATTGTGTGCAAATATTTTCTACCATTCAGCAGGTATCTTTTTATTTTAGCTTGATCACTTGATCACTTGACATCCCGTTATTCATCCATTTGCTCGAGCGGGCACCAGTAATATTTCCATTTGACCCTATCATATGCCAGTGTAGCCCAATGGCATCTGGTTGCTTCAGGAATACAAAGAGCCTCAAACCGTTTGTTCAGGGTCTTGACAAAGAAGTCTGACCATCTTGTAGGTGGGTGGCCACGTGATCTTTTGACATCCCTTGGGATCCAGTCGGTAATTGCTCTAGTCCAGTGGTCGTCTCCAAATCGCATTACATGTCCAGCCCATCTGATTTTCGATCCCTTGGCAAACGAGACAGCGTCCCTGACTCTGGAACAGCGATGGAGGTCGAAGCTCAGGATTCCTTCTTTCACTTGAGTGAAAGCATAGCTCTTTCGATTCCTCTTTGGGAGACCCAAATAGCATTTTCATCCTGCTTTCATAGGGCCCAGGTCTCTGAGGCGTATGTTAATGCAGGGAGAATGGTAGAGTTGAAGAGATGTGTCCGGAGCTGGAGGGTTCTTTGTCTTTTTAGCTATTTCTTCGATGCTTTTAAAAGGCATTCCATGTCGCTCTCTTCCTCCTGCGCAACTCAGGTTTCCAAGTTGTTCATCATGTTGACTTCTCGACCTAGGTACACATAACTGCTGCATTCAGAGATGTTTGTTCCATTGAGAGTGAATGGAGCCTCTGGAACTAGTTCATTTTTCATGAACATAGTTTTGCTGAGATTGAGTTGTAGACCTATCTTTCCACATTCTCGGTCGAAGTCAGCCAGCATTTGTGCTGCTTGGCTAATGTTTGGTGTTATTAGAATGATGTCATCAGTGAAAGTGGTTTAGTTGCTGACCATCTACCTTCACTCCCATTCCTTCCCATTCTAATTCTAATTGCCCCTTTATCTGATGCATTGTGTGCAAGTATTTTCTACCATTCAGTAGGTATCTTTTTTATTTTAGCTAGAGTTTCTTCTGTCATGAAAAAAAATTTTAAATTTCCACTTGACAAGATAATGTACATTAAAACCCTACAGGTTCCCCACTTGGGGGTGGGGGAAACCTTCTTAAACAATAAACCAATTTGGCAAAGTAGCAGGCTACAAAATGAACAAAAAAATCTAAGTCATTTCTGTATGTTAATTATGAGCTAGAAGACAAGAAAATTTAAAGGGGCAATTTAATTCAAAAATGTCCAAAAACATTAAACACCTAGAAGTCAACTTAACAAAGCACGTAAAATACTTACACAGCAAAACCTTTACATCACTATTGAAATAAGTAGAAGAGGACAACAGGAAATGAGAAAACACACCATGTTGTCAACATGACTATTCTACCCAAAACATTATATAAATTTGTTATACTCCCTATTAAAATTTCAATGGTAATCTTAAAGGTCCTTGAACAAACTCTATTAAAATTTATTTGGAATCATAAAAGTCCCTGAATAGTCAGAACAATACTAAGAAAAAGAAAGATGGAGGCACTGTGTTTCCTGGCTTTATGCTGTACCATAAAGCTGTAGTAATTAAAACTGTGTGGTACTATAATAAAGATAGATTTGAAGACCTGTGAGACTTCAGAGATATCAAAAGTGATATCTCTGAGATGAATCCTCAGATTTATGGGCATTAATCTACAACTAGGGAGCTAGGTACATGAAGAGGAACAAAGAAAAGCCCCTTCAATAAATGGTGCTAGGAAACTGGATAGTCACATGTAAAAAACAAAGAACTGAAACTGTATCTCACACTATTCACAAAAGTTAACTCAAAAATGGATTAAAGACCTTGAGATTAGGCCAGAATCTATAAAACAGTTTGATAAAAAAAAAAATGGACTGAACTCTACAGAAAGTAGACCTTAGAGGTATTAATATATTAGAGGTATTAATATTAAAATATAATAATTATTAGAGACATTAATATTTAGAAAAATATAGAGAGCACTCTCCAGAAAATAAATCTCAGATGTATATAATAATTTTACTCTACGGACAAAGACAACAAAAAACAAAACAAAACCAAAATAAACAAATGGACTATGACCGAATCCTCTTGAGATTTTTTTTACTTTCTAACTAGTGACTATCTGCAAATCAACTGTATAAGTTGAAAAGAATGTGTGGTCTCATTGAAATCCCATTTTTTAATATTTACTTTTTTAATCATCAGGAATTATAGAGTCAAAAAGTTATTCATTGATAAATTTCAGGCACACAATATTCCAACACCAGTTCCTTCACAAGTGTCCATTTTCCTCCACCAGTTTCCTACCCAATCCCCAGTCTGCCGCTAGAGCCAGCTTTTCCCCCTCCACCATTGTCCTTGCTTTCCTTCCTTTTTCCTAATGTATCCCCCACCTCTAATCCAGAGGCAAGCTTTCTACTGAAAATCAGTTCTCCTGCTCTTTGTTTCTATTGCCATTTGGGCCTTACTATTCCCTCACAAAGTTTCTTTTTTTTTCCATTAAACACCGTGATTTGCAGTCCCATTTTATCCTCAAGCCCTTGTCTCTTTGATCTTTGCTCTCTAAGAAGTTGCTTTATTTTTTCTTGCTTAATGCTGTTTGCTTTAGTTTCTATTTTGTTTGCAATTAGCATTGTTTTCTATATTTCTGCCTGCCTGATATCTTTTCTGACCTTATATCTTAATCCTTTCATGACATTTGAAATATAATCACTTCTATAAAAAATACATTCAATTTATTTAATCAATCTTAGAATATCTGTTTTCATGTGCTTCTCTATTTTTGTTCAAAATGATATGAGAATGGAATTAAAGACCATTTCTATACTTAAAATCTTATAATCTTAAAATATACAAAAGTTATCTGCTTCTTTCTCCCCCACTTCCCTCTTATTAGAGTGAAACAAGTTTGATTCCTTTAGATCTGCATATCACTGTATTACTGTCTTCCCGTTTATCATGGATTTGCTGTAGCAGGCACCAGTAACATCTCCATATGTCCCATCTTATGCTAGTAGAGCCCAAGGGCATCTGCTTGCTCCAGGAACATAAAGAGCCTCAAACCATTATATTAGGTCATGAGAATGAGGTCTATAATTGTTACTGGTATTTGGCATATCAAATATGACACGGGTAGCTTGCCAGGCTTGCCATGTGGGTGGCATACTCTTGTAGTCACCTCTAAATACAGCATTTATTGATGAACCGCACAGCCACAAGTGATTGCACGAGCCGGGCTGTAATAGGCTCGTCTACTGGGTGGAGTTCTGATGAGGGGGAAGTCCGAATGTGGAAAATGGTGGCCTTCATGGAGGTGGGGTGTCGGCGGGGCGCCCCGGGGTCCCCGACAGTGCCAGGAAGTGAGGTTCCCTTCTACCTCCGGAAGCCAGCGAGGAATGGATGAAAACTCAGGAATCCGATGCAGTTTTAAAAGGCTTTACTTATCACAGGTTCAGGCATACAAATCAGCAAAAAGGAAAAGCCCGGTGCTTAGGATTCCAGGCTAGAACCCCCAGCCACGTGTAGGCCAAGATGGCGGCCACTACATGTAAAGGCTTTGTAAAAGGAGAAGAAGACTTCCAAGAAGGGTGAACGCTCACAAAGAGCAAGAGCCCACAAAGAAGCGCGCGAGAGAGGAAAACCGGCTAGTTTATACCCCCTACAACTCAGACCTTCCTCCCACTGTTATGGAAAGCAGGGAGGGTCAAATGCCCTTAGGTAATCCCTCCCTGCACCTCACCTAGGCCCTTTAGTATGCTAATGTTTTGAGCCAAGATCTGCCTGGGAGTGCCTTTAGAGGGTAGAGAAGGGGGTTTCTGAGATGGCATGTCTCTGTACCAAAGATTAATAATAATGCCAGTTAAATATTTCTCCAAGCCTTCACAAGCCTCTTCTACTTCATTGTAGTTTTATATTTTAGTTGCCTTTGAGTATATCAGGGAGCCATGCTTGTTTGCTTGGAGGCAAACAGCATTTCTCTCTGGTCTAATTACTTAGGTGTCCTACGTGGCCAGGCTAATATGCTGGTAAGATCTAGCTAGTCCCACAATGATTGTGGTAGCATGGGAGAATATTTATACCAGCTAGTACAGCATACATGGTCGGATAAACTGCCACATTTAGACTACCCCCTTATCTACGAAGTGATTTGCAGGGAGGCAATCCAGAGCAGATGCAGTGGCCCTTAGGAGTCCTGCAACAGTGGGTGGTCGTCTGGCTTGTTGCAAGGCTCTGCTGGGGTGGCGGGCTAGGGCTAGAACCCACCATCCCTCCTGGGTGCCCTCATGAGTGGCTGGGCACAGGGAGAGCTGGTAGCAGCTCTGCCCCAAGTCTGTGAATCTCTGGATCAGCATACCTGGGCCAGCCTTGAAAAAAAGACTGCTGCAGAATGGGTGTCGTTGATCTACATATCTGTTTTAATTAATATGCATATGTTATTTTCTAATTTTTTATTTTTTCTACAATTGTCCACTGTAGGGCTTATCCATGCAATTATGACTATAATAAAACATACAATATGTATCATATAATAATATATGTAATACCACATTTATACACTAGAAGAGCAGAAATACTGGAAGATGCAGCAGAAGCCGGGAAAAGCATTCGCACTGCCCGCCTGTCCTTCGCCAACTATAAGGCCAAGATGACTGCCCTCCGACGCCTGATGGATCTATCACATCTTCCAGAAAGGCAATGGAGAAGATTATCCAGGACTTCTACTCAAATCTCTTTGATAGCCACATCCACCTGCCCACATACCAAATTCCACAGGATGGATATGTCATTCCCAACGTTCTACCTTCTGAAATCCGACATGCCATCTCGTCGATAAAAAAGGAACAGCATCAGGCCCAGACAAAAGTCAGACTCGAACACCAGAAGAATCTGCCGTTGGCACTCATCAATACACTAGCTCGGCTCTTCAAACGCTACCTGTCCGAATGCAAGGTGCCCTCCAAATGGAAAACCAGCAGGACAGTTCTACTGTTCAAGAAGGGAGACATTCACGACATTGGCAACTATTGCCCCATCTGCCTGTTGTCCGTCATCTACAAGCTGTTTACACGAGTCATCCTAAACAGGATTAGCAGAACACTAGATGAAGGACAACCATGCAAGCAAGCAGACTTCCAGAAAGGTTTCAGCACAATCGACCATATCCACACAGTAACCAAGCTCATCAAGGTTTGTAGGGAGTACAAGATGCCGCTCTGTCTCACGTTCATTGATTTACAAAGCCTTTGATTCTGTGGAGACTGAAGCAGTCATGGAAGCCCTAGCCAAACAGGGTGTTCAAACCCAATACATAAAGATCCTTTGTGAGCTGTATTACAGATTCACCACCAGGATCTCACCATTCTACAAAGAAGTGATCATTGATGTCAAAAGAGGGGTTCGACAGGGTGATACCATTTCACAAAACTCTTCAGCACCACCCTCGAGAACATCATGCTACAATTAGAATGGGAAGGAATGGGACTGAAGATAGATGGTCAGCAACTACACCACCTCCGCTTCGCTGATAACATCGTTCTAATAACACCAAACATTAGCCAAGCGGCACAAATGCTGGCTGACTTTGGCCGAGAATGTGGAAAAATAGGTCTACAGCTGAATCTGAAGAAAACTATGTTCATGAAAAATGAACTAGCTCCTGAGGCCCAATTCACTCTTAATGGAACAAATATCTCTGAATGCAGCAGTTATGTGTACCTAGGTCGAGAAGTCAACATGATGAATGACCTAAAACCTGAGCTGCTCAGGAGGAAGAGAGAGGCATGGAATGCCTTCAAAGGCATTGAAGAAATAGCTAAAAGGACAAAGAACCTCCGGCTCCGGGCACATCTCTTTGGGTCCACCATTCTCCCTGCATTAACATATGCCTCAGAGACCTGGGCCCTATGAAAGCAGGATGAGAATGCTATTTGGGTCTCCCAGAGAGGGATCAAAAGAGCTATGCTTGGAATATCACGACTCACTCAAGTGAGAGAAGGAATCCTGAGCTCTGACCTCTGTCGCTATTCCAGAATCAGGGACACTGTCTCATTTGCCAAAGCATCGAAAATCAGATGGGCTGGACATGTAATGCCATTTGGAAACAACCACTGGACTAGAGCCGTTACTGACTGGACCCCATGGGATGTCAAAAGATCACGTGGCCGCCCACCTACAAGATGGTCAGACTTTCTTGTCAAGACCCTGAAGGAACGGTTTGAGGCTCTTCATATTCCTGAATCAACCAGATGCCATTGGGCTACATTGGCACGTGATATGGTCAAATGGAAATGTTATTGGCGCCCGCTCGAGCAAATCGATGAATAACGGGATTCAAGTGATCAAGTGGTTCTCTCATTTTATTCTCTCATTATTCTCCTACCATTCCCAATTCATGTTAGCAGTGTCTTTACTATTATAAGTATGTCTGATTTTTAAATTCTCAAATTTGATCAGTGTACTATGATTATATTTCATTCCCTGTGTATTTTCTCAAATCTCTAATAGACTCCCTCTCTTTCCCCTCCTACTTTCCAATATTATATTCATAATTCACTTCAAATTCATTTCTACTTCCAGAGTAGTTCCTACTTTACCTACCATAATATTCTGTTTGTGTTTTGCTATAATAATGGTTCATTGGGTTAGAATTAGAAAAATGTCTATTAAAATAACAGTTAAATATTACTACATCCCTATAACAGCAAAAAGTTTTGAAGTAGCGACAGAACCAATGTGGAGGACACAAAAAAAGTGGAATCACTCAAAATATTGATGGGAATGTGAAAGCTCACAATCATATTGAAAACGCCTGACAATTTCTTCCAAAGAACTGAAAACTTCTACCAATTACACCACAGTATTAATATAAGAAAAATGAAAGCAACATATTAAAGCCATTACACAAATATGTTAATGACATCTTCATAGTAACCAAGAAGTGGGAACAATTCAGTTGTATTTCAATTGGTGAATGGTTAAACAAAATGTGTTCTAGTTATACCATGGAATACTACTCAGTAATAAAAGAAACGAAGGGCTGATAATCACAGCCCTGGATAATCACAGCCTGGATTAATCTTCAGATAATGTTGGTGAGTGAAAAAAAGGCCAATCTAATATTATTACTTTGGAGTCAGAGAGAGCACAGTGGATAGGGCACTTGTCTTGCATGTGTCTTACCCAGGTTCGACTCCTGACACCCCGTATGGCTCCTCAAGCTCCATCAGGAGTGATCCATGAACAGTGCTGAGTGTGACCAAGGAAACTTTTTATAAAGACTAAATAGTGTGTTTTCTATTTATGTGAGACTTTTCAAATGATAAAATTATGAAACCTTGTTAGTGGAATTAAAGAGAAGGGGAGAGAGATACTGGTATATATAATTCCCATTTTTCTTTCAGTTCGTGATTGTATTTTTTAAATTCCTGTTTACTATTTAAAGGATTTGGAGAGGAAAAGAGAGGGCAGACGCATGTGTTAGTTTGGCATCTTGATCCAGTCTCTAACTCACTTCATCCTCTTAGCCAAATTGTATGCTCAGTAAACATGACCTAATGCTAATATTAGCCTAAGCCAACATACTTATGAAAGCATACCTGCTGTTATGTAAGTTAACTAGAGACAAAAATGAAACTGGGTTATTTTATCAGCTGGGGAAGGATTATTTCTGAAACTGATTTCTTCTTCCTGGTATACTTAGATAATCATAGAACCACAGAATAACAGTTTTTGGAATTTGCACATTTTTTTTAAGGAGTGAGTTTCTTAAGGGGAGATATCTTGTCTTTTTCGGTTTTGTCCTTTACCTCCTGTATTCCAGTAGCTCTGGCCTTTTCGTTCTTAAACCATGTTCCCCACAGAAGACCTCTGTGAATGCTGCTCCCTCTCTTTCTGACACGGCTCTCCTTCCATGCACACTGACTATTTAGGTCATTCTAAAGTCACTTCTTTTGAGAAGCATTTTGCACTTAATAGAAATCACACATATTATAATTTCTAACACACCTTTCACCTCTTCTTCCAAATAATCTTCACAGCTTGAAATAACTTTCTGTGGTATATTTATGTTTGAAGTTTAAACAGATTTTTTATTATCAAACTTCTTAAGTCTTTGATATCTAATGTATGTCATCAATTATTTTCCATATTTAATTTGACTATATGTAAATATTTGATGGCACTAATATTTAAAAGAACCTGGAAATATTCATAACAGGAATTCTCAAACTAAGTGGCACTTTAGAATCACCTCGGGCTCCAGACCATGGTCCCTTCCAAAGTCAATCAAATCTGTATCTTTGCAGTGCTATGCATTCAACCATAGATATTTTTGTAGAACTACTAGATAATTTTAGATAGTAGTGACTTTAATACACATTAAAATTAGCATATATCTGGGTTGTGATTGTAAATCTCTGAGTTCTTCAGTTCATTTCTGTATTCATAGACCTTAGGGGTCCCCATATAGGGGAAGTCTTAGACTATTCTAGGCAGTGGAGACATAGCCATGACCAAAAGAAACAAAACAAACCCCATGTTCTGGAGCTTACATTCTATGAAGAAAGAATAATAACCTATCAGGGGATTACTATACACCAGGCTGTAGTCTAACAACTGCATGGAACCACTTAATCTTCACAACACCTTTAATTGATAACTGAGTAAGAAAGAGGTTCAGGAGAATGAAGAAACTTAACCCTGGTCACAGTAGTAGAGCAGAGGATTGAACCCAGGCCATGGTGATTGAGGGCCAGTGTTCACATTCCCTGCCATCATGGGCTGTCAGTTTTCTCTGAATGAATTAACAGATAAACATACCAATCTGTCTCTGAACTTCCTACAGCTGAGCTGAGTCCCTACGTAATTTGGTTAGTTATTAAGTCCAATCTTTCACCTCCTATTATGTATGCATGGTTCTTCAAGGGAATCTTCAAACTTTGGTTACAGTCACCTGGCTACAGTCTTTCCCTCTGTTGAACAGAAATTCCACCCTTACATGTCATCTACTTCGTCTTGAAAGTTATCTTTGAATATCTTCAGTTCTGATTTTCTTGTTGGTGAGATATCACTGTATCACTGTCTTCCCATTGTTCATAGATTTGCTTGAGGGCACCAGTAACATCTTCATACGTCCTGTCACAAGCAAGTGTAACCTAAGGGCATCTGCTTGCTCCAGGGACAGGAAGAGCCTCAAACCATTCTTCAGGTCATGGAATTGTGGTCAATAATTGTTACTAGTTGAATAAAATAAATACATTCTGGACCTAGTGAGCACAAAGCAAGAATGGCTATTCTCTCAACATTTACTACAGAATAGGAAAATATAATGACCAGTCAAAAATAAGCAGTGTTGAGGTGATATTCAGTCTGAACTAAGCAAACTCAGAGTTGGTTCTGTTTTCTCAATCTCAGGACACCTCTAGCCATCTTCCCAGCTATTATACTAACCATTATTATGCTAACCATTATTCCTAAAGAATGTCCATATTTTCTGAATGTCCGTCATGTGTGTGGCGTTGTGCTGAGTCCTTTGCTAGGCAAAGAACTGATTGATAATCTGACTCTAATCCGTACTGATTCTGGCTCTGACTCTGGATGACTCATTGCATCCAGGAAAGATTTTCTGAATAGCAGCTCTCCAAATTTGACGATTGCTCTCACATCTTTCCACCTCTTTTCTTAGTTTGTTTAGTCCCAGGTTAAATACTTCTGTCCCTTTGCCTTTTCTCTAATATGATCTCATCTTGGGTTTCTTTTTTGAAAATTTTGGAATGTGAATTCTGCCTCTTAAGACTTGAACTAGTCTTCAATCATTAGTTCCAAGTCGTACTGATAACAATAGGACTGTCTTATCATTTGGATGCAAGAGTCTTCCTAAATTTCTTCTTACTGCAGCAGGGGAGTCTGGTCAACATGAACCCCATCTTTAGCAAGTCTGCCTTCTTCCAAGTCTCCTTCTCTACCCAAAAGACCTCCTAGTAGACTTCAATGCTTTGTGTAACACCTCCTCATAAAGCCTTCACTGATTCTCACCTCCCACCTAGACAGAATAGGCTGACTGCTCCCACTGTAACACCCCATTGCCTTGCAAACACTGTTTTTATGGAACACATTAGCCAGCACTTACTTATTTGCATGTCTGTCAATGCTTAGCCACTTAAGAACAAAGAGAAATTGTGTCTCACTTTTGTATTCTCAGTGCGTAATGCCTTGGCTGATTGGTGAATTGAACCAAAATCTCAATGAAAAAATACCTGTGACAGTAACCACTCTGTGCAAAGACACAAGGCATACATCAACCATATTACTTGTTGATTATTATTCCACAAATCTTTAGGAGGGCTTCACTAGGAGAGAGCACAGCAAAGACTGGATTACCTAACATTGCTGTCCTCTGGGAGTGTGGAGTCAAGTGGTTATGGATCCGTTGATTTGTCTGTTCACTCATCACTCAGCAAATGCTTCTGAGGTTCCCTACGGTATCATTGGGCACAGCAAAGAACATGCTCAACACGCTTCAGCTGGAATGGGGCTCCTCATCCAGCTTGCTAAGATTTGGTCATTCTTTCCTTTACATATCAAAAAATATTAAGTGCTTACATGTAGTAACTGCTGTGAGAGCCACAATGAACCAAATCAACACAGCCCCCTTGTTTTATGGGGCTTAGTGGTTAGTGGAAAAAGCAACCCTCATCAACCTAAGAATTCAGCGTCACACCTAAGGAAAATAAGGTCTGTACTGATGCAGCGTTGAGCTTGGAGTTTTATACTGGCTTTGTCCAACACCCTCTTTTATTGAGCCTCACATCTCATTCCTTTCTTTTTATTAGTCCCCAGTTCTCTTCCTGGGACCTCTTCCCTCGCCTCCAGTTTCATCCTCTGCCCTACGCTGGCTCCATCAAACTCTCTGTCTTGTACACACTTGCCACTGGAAATTTTCTGCAAAGGCGATCACATCAGTACTGACTGAGCAGAGCAGTTTTTTTTCTCCCTCCCCTCCGGAACTTCATTGCAACGAATCCTCTTGGCTCTTGGCGAAGAGGGAGGCCCACCAGGCAGTTCTTTATTGCCATGCAACTGTGAGATTCCTCCCCCACGCTGCCTCCTGGGGAAAAGTCAGCCTGCCAATGGAGATTTAACAGTGGAGCAGGCCTCTGTGATGTGCCAAACCCCCACACTACCCCCACAACCGCCCCCATCACCACCTCACACTGCCATCCCTACCCCCAGACTGAACAAACTGTATCACTTACCCCCTGGGAGCCTGGCAGTGACTGAGCCCAGACGCCACAGGGGCTGGTGAGTTTCCAGTGGCCACAAAAGCAGGTCTCCACTCAAGGCACAGCTCTGTCCATGACAGCCCAACTCGGTACACACTTGGCACTGCAGTTGATGAGCCACTTTCTGGGCCACCTTCTCCCCATGGAGATTTTTCTCTTGATTCCTTTTGGCCAGGTCCCTTTGGAGCATTATAGTTTGTCAATAGCCCGCGACTGCTTTCTAGAATTTCTCTCCTGGAGAAAGTGTGTTTTTCTAAGAAATAGGTGTTCTAGCCTGAAGCCTAATTTCATGTGAGGGCTCAAATATGAAACAAAAATAATCACCCTCAAGTCGGAAGCTGAGAGGCCTCTCCAACCCATAAAGAGTGCTTCCTTTCGGGAGGTGCTGGGGGGGTCCTTTGTGCTTCTTAAGTATAATTTTTCCAATTATCAAACTGTTGTATGTACCTTGTACCAGCCATGGTGGCAGCAGTATACAAGAAGCACATTCACCCTGAAACTTGAGAAAATGTTAATGAAGGGATTCTTTACGGAGGAGAGAACAGCATTCA